>CM055899.1:56528352-56695528 GCA_029582155.1 Panopea generosa | reverse complement strand
GGTTATTGTTACTAATTGATTTTGAAAAAGCCTTTGATTCCATCTCTTGGTCTTTCATTAATAAAGTTTTAAAATATTTTGGATTTGGAAACTCCATTATATCATGGGTGAATTTATTTTACAAAAATGCTACACTTGCTGTTAATCAAGGAGGCCATCTATCATCATTTTTTCAAATAGGTCGCGGTTGTCGTCAAGGCGACCCCTTGTCACCTTATATCTTCATCTTATGTTCCGAAATTCTTGCAATAAAAATTAGAAACAATAAAAATATAAAGGGCATAATCATAGGGGAAACAGAATATAAACTTTCACAATATGCTGATGATACTTCGGCTATTCTTGACGGGTCAGATAAGTCTTTAAATGAAACCCTTAATGAATTATCAATTTTTTTCAGAATATTCTGGTCTTAAAGTCAACTTTGACAAAACCCAAGTAGTATGGATAGGTCATAACAAATATAGCTCAAAAACAATCAAAACAAAATGGAAACTAAACTGGGGCAAAACAGAATTTAAATTATTAGGTATCATTTTTAATGTAGACCTTAATGAAATTATCAATATAAACTATAAAGACAAAATAATAAAAATTAAAAAGCTAATCAAACTCTGGCAATGCAGATGTATGACACCACTTGGTAAAATAATTGTCATCAAATCTTTATTACTACCAATATTAAACCATCTATTTATTTCACTACCTACTCCAAATGATAATATAATTAAAGATTTAAATATAATTTTCTATGAATTTTTATGGAAAGGCCCCGCAAAAATAAAAAACATGGTTCTAATCAAACAATATATAGATGGAGGACTAAATATGGTTAACATAAAAGCATTTATTTCAGCACTAAAAATAACTTGGATAAGAAGACTGATAACAATGGAAGGAAACTGGAAAAATATAATTGAAGAAAAACTTAATTTGAAAGATCTAATAAATTTTGGTGGCAAATATTTAAGTAAACAAAGAGACAAAATAAAGAATTTGTTCTGGAAAGATGTCCTTGAAGCATTATATAATTATCAAAAACTAAATAAACCGACAACAACAGATCACATTATCAGGTCACCACTATTTTATAATGAAGATATTTTAGTTGGAAGAGAATCCTTCTTTTGTAAAACATGGTACAGTAAGGGCATTATATATTTAAATGACTTAATAAAAGAAAATGGCAGTTTTTATACAGAACAAGAATTTACAGAAATTTATAATATAAACACTAATTTTATTCAATATAATGGTATTATAAATGCAATCAAAGTATTCTTTACAAAATACAATATAAACAGTTTAAATAAAAAAAAGCAGTTACCCTATTTTACCTTTTACTGTATCCAAAATTATTATACACAAAAAGGGTTGTAAGGAATTATATAACATTCTGAATAAAAATAACTTCCAGCCAACATCTAAACTTAAATGGGAACATCATTATGAAATAGAACAAGAAACGTGGAATAATATTTACAAAGCACCCTTCAAAAACAACTATAGTTCAATTTTAAGTTGGTTCCAAATTAGAATTTACCATAGAATTTTACCAACAAAACAATATCTACATAAAATTAAGATAATTAACAGTCCACTATGCCATGATTGCCAACAAGAGGAAACTCTAATACATATGCTTTGGACATGTACAGCAACGCAACAATTTCTTCAAGATATTAAGCAGTGGCTTCAAATGAAAAATATCAATATAACATTTATAGAAGAACTATTTATATTTAATATTGGGAACATCTATTCAAATGCAGACCTGTTAGTAATCATAGAAATTAAATATTATATATTTTCTACGAAGCGACATAATGCTACATTATCTGTAGCTGCATTTAAAAACAGAATCACAAATACATTCTTATCACTAAAATGCATTGCCCAAAAAAATAATGATATTCATTATTTTGAAACACAATGGAATAAATACAATAACCTATTCCTACAATAAATATAGTAACACTTTTCAAACATACAGAAAACCTAAAATATCATGACCTGTCAAAAAAAAGCAACTTAAAACTGACCGAGAAACTGGCAAGAAAACAAATGTGCACCTACATTGAAAATCAAAAATGTTTTGACCTACCCTACAAGAGGAATACTCAGGATCTTGTTTTTTTGTATCTGTTTTTTTTCTCTATCTCTTTCAATATATTATCTATGTGTAGATCCCTACATTGAGCAGCAAACCAATTTAAATAACATAATCAATTGATCATACTAAATCTTAATTCTGAAGAAATAATTTAGATTAAAAATAAACTTTTATACTGAACCATTCACAAGTTCAAACTAAATTTCATATTATAGTTTCAGATTATGGCCAGTTTAATTTTGTCTTTATTTGTTTACATTTGTATATGTTAAAATATGTACTTCACTATATGTATCACTATGTAAAAATAGTTTAATAAACGGGCTATCATATGATAGTTGAAGAGAAAAAAAAAAAAAAAAAAATATGTTTATATGCTGCTGTGATGGAAATGGCCGATCATAGCCGATGGAAATATATAAACACGTTGATAGATATAAAAATCACTTTAACTCACCTGAGCAAAGCTCGCGATGAGCGATTCTAATTACCATGTGTCCTTTTTCCGTACGCAGTTTGTTTTCCGTCGGTTCACTGTTAAAGTTGTATGCAATTAAGCATCTGCATTCTTTGACTTCCCAAACGTACAAAACAGTTAAATATAACCATAATGTCTCTGACAAGTTCTTGAACTGGCCAAATTAATCACTACATGTAAGAGTTGTGGCCCTTAATACATCAAAGATGCACTATTTAACATGATGTTGTGCACTCTGGCACTATGTATACCATTTGCTATTCAACAAACTTATACGTTTTTTATATAACCATGATATCTGGCACAAATTATTCTTGAACTGCCAAAACCGAAGAAGTTATGTAGGAGTTGTTACTCTTGAATCGTAAAAACTATCTTATCTAGCGTTTACTCTTGCAATCGCATCTTTCATTTGAATTTCAGAATGTAGTAGTAATATAAACTATGATTTGCTTAATGAGTTCCTAAACTTGCTTAATCGGATAATTAATGTCAGAGTTATGTCTATTGACTTATGAAAAATTGTCTTATATGTTGAAGGGATTTCTCTAGCACATGCATTTTCGCTTGATATCTTGTAAAACTTATACAACTGTAGATTTATAACCATAATATAATTAACAAATACTTGAGTTTGCAAAATAGGATAATCAGCTTTCGAATTTATTTGTACTCTTGCACATGTATTTAATAATCAACTCTTGACCAAACTTACATAATAGTTACTAAATAACAAAATAAAGTTTATAGCATGTTAAACAGCACTACTCCATTAATAGCTTTTTGGCTCTTGATTTATGAAAAAAGTATGGTCAATGTATTCCCTATGGAGCGATTAAAGACCAATGTGGCTCTTTTGCTTATCATTTGCTTATCATTCTAAAGATAGGCTCCATACAAAAAAAGCATGTGTAGTTTATCGTATTTTGCACATAAACAAGTAATCTTACACACAGAATGAATTCTAATCCCCAGAATGTATTTATGAGAAACGAATAAGAATAGAGTGCAAAGGGGCATGTTACACAAGGGTTATTCAACCACAAATCTCTACAAATCTGTAATCAATTATCTCAGGTACGCTTTTCATCAAACCTCATTAACACGTTATGATAGTTGTATGTAGTTAAAACGCATACATCGTAGCGTTTGTACATAGACAGTGTATCTAGACTTTTCAGCTTTACTCGGTGCTGGATTTTTTACGGAACTGAGTTAAGCAGGTAAGACATAGTTTTCCTACATACTATTATTAAGTTAATTTTTTACAAATTAATGGCAAGTCATATTTGCCTTTGTCGTTATGTGTATTGGAATATATTTCTATATAGTTAAAATTGTTTCAAATATATGAGCTAAAATCATACCGATCAAAAAGTGACTCATAAAGAGTAGCTACAGTAAAATACAATAAAGTCGTAAAATATTTCAAATTGCATATATTTAAGTTTTTGAATAAATAACATAAGTAATAAGCATAATCTTTTTTTATAGTTCTAAGATAAATGTTTATATATTTGGTTTAATGGTCATCATTTATCATGGCTGGCAATTACATTCAATGATACTAAAAGAACGAATCAAAATATATTATGCTATCTCTGTCGTCGTTGTCGATATGTACATATGTACGCATAGTTTAACATTATCAGAATGTATTTAGAAGTTTATGAGTGTTAACATGTCGTCAATGTATGTGTTTAATGTATGCCACTGACGTCTAAAAGGAAGATCTGCTATTTTCTAAATGTGTTCTAACGCAGGACCTCACATTTTTACAAACCGATGCTGTGAAACGAACTATAATGTAAGAAAGATTAAGGCTAAAGAAAGGGTGATATATTTTGTCCCGGAAAAAAGTATAAACTTTCGCAGATTCGATCTTCATTTCATTATATTCTATTCAATATACGACAAAACGACACTACAGCGTATTAGTATGCTCACCAAATTGAGGTTTGACTAGGGTCACCCTTTTCATACCGGTACAAAGTGGATTCCGGATATTAGTGAGCAGATCGTCTAATATTTACCGGTAACGATTTATACAACCTGTGCAGTCTAATCTAACTAACTACTAACACGTACACTGCGAGGAGGAGAGGAGATCAGTGCTTGTTTTTTTCTGTAATGTATAGTTCAATGATATTTATATCGGCTAGAGATTGTATTTAAGTATTTATTACAACGAAATTTATATATTTGCTTATCACAAATAATTAAACATTGCATAATTTCTTTATTAAGATACATCTGCACCATAAAGCAAATAATCAAAGTACTCACTTAACTTAAATGCATTCATAAAAGGTATAAAAACAAAACTGTTCCTATCATATGAGATAGGTTAACCTTACTAAAAGTATTGTAATAACCTGGCGATTCAACACAAATATAAATTTTGACATTGTGTTGCGAGCCTCTTTTTTAAAAACTGTATTCTAAAGATAACACCGCATGGTGGCTTGAGTGAATTTCAAATTGAAATTGAATTGCATTAACAAGTACAAAAATACATTCAATATTTCGTATTGCAACCAAATTTTGTAATTGGTATAACAATGTATTATATATCAACATTACGCCAGTATATTCGTTATCAGTAACGCTGCAACAGTATGAGATAGTATCGCTTAAGATGTAAGTATACCACATTGTTGAAAATACTGTATATTATCGTATATCAATTATACGTGCCTTTAAAAAGTATCCATTCTCGGAATTGCTTCTTGTGTTTGTATTCATTCGATTGTTATCACCCGTTACTACAGCTGGTGAACATTCACATTCAATTGTTATATATTACAAGTGTATATATAGTATTGTCAAATATATTCCCTAAATATGTAATCTACGTATGTTCTGTTCCAAAACATCTAGCGTTGGTGTATTGGTCATTAAATGTATCGTCACGTTGATTTAATACAAGATAATGGATTCATTGTATCACAGAACCATCTACGCCCAAATCGAACCTTTTACGGAATTAAGATACGCTTGTGTCTGCATATCCGTTGTCTGAAATAATAGAGGTCACATTCCATCTTGTCAATGATTTCTCTTTTAATAACTTTTACGTGTTCCTATTAAGTCATGAACATAAAAATTATATTCCGAAAAAAAGTGCATATTAGTGAACATACATGTAATTAATAGATTTCTAGAGTCACATTTACTTGACATGTCAAACGTATTGGATCCTTAAGGTTCGCTCGTTCCTTGGATACATGTCTCTCCGGGTGTATCTCCTTGGATACATGCCTCTCTGCGTGTATCCATTATTTATCGTGAGAACCCCCTGGGGGCAGTTTCCATTAAACTCTGTCTGAAGTATTATCCGATGTTCGCTTTACTGTTACCCTGATTATACTCTGCGTAAATGCTGCTTGTCCCCGTAGCGTAGCGGTGGTGTAAATTGTAACATCTTATGAGGTATTAAGTAGATATAGATAAAGATTTGTGTTTTGTATTTTATTGAAAATACTTTGTATCAAATGCACTACGGTGATTCTCTGTAGTTGAGAATATGAATACAAGTATTTCAGTTTCATTCATCTCTCGTTAACAGCAATACTATGTAATGTTAATTACCAGTCATTATAATGAATATTAGCTAATACTTTACTATAGAATATATGTGTCATGTTATTTATGAAAATAGTATTACATATATGCAATTAGTATATATCAACATGAATGTTTCAATATGATTGGTCGAAACCCGAACTAATCGGGTCAAATAAAAAAAAATCTA
Source organism: Panopea generosa (assembly GCA_029582155.1). Classification (NCBI taxonomy): domain Eukaryota; kingdom Metazoa; phylum Mollusca; class Bivalvia; order Adapedonta; family Hiatellidae; genus Panopea; species Panopea generosa. The sequence continues at coordinate 56,689,183 of CM055899.1, read as the reverse complement.
TTGATCACTTATTCCTTCAAAAATGAACTAGTCAGCAATTATTCTGTCGAAACTGGTTTCATCCGGTTACCGAGTCAATAGTTCAAACGAAACGTTCTTCCGTTTTCATGCTGATAGTCCATTCAAATTCCATTTGCTCTACTCGATAAAACAACAGTTACAATTAACTGTTTATTATATTCCGTAAATTAAAACTGACACTGACGTACCACTTTTTTAACGCTAAAATACAATAAGACCATTTCCCACATCTGATATGTTTATATAATGACGTCAGGTTGTATACGTATTGGCGTTGATGATGTAATTTTTATCAAGAGCAGATCCAGTATGTAGCTAAATACTAGTAACATTGTACTTTGAATATTTTAAGTCGGGGAATATATGAAGGTTAGGAATGTTACATTAATAGTTGAAGTTAGTTGAGAATAGGCATATAAAGGCTACGAAAAAAAAATATGCTTTTCACACCTCTGTTAAAAAACGCAGCGAAAGTATGAATGGATTGAGGTGAAAAACTTCTAATACATTTGTATGTAATACGACTTCTTGACTTACCATTTTTTATTGTTATTCAATATAATAAAACAACTACATGTATCTACCTTTTAGCGGTTAAAATGATTTATCCTCGGAAAATGACAATTGACCTGAGAGTTATTTACGTGGCCTCGTTTGAAGCTCCTTTTTATAACGATGTATATGTCTTGTAGCACGTCTCTTTATATGCTAAGATGAAAGAGCACTGCAATACATAAATACTTAAGCCTAATCATTATGCTTTCTTCTTGAAAAAGCTACCTGTATCCTTCTAACTATTATAGTGAAACATAATATATTAACAAGTATTATATCAGCATGGATTTGAATATATATTAATAATTATTGTTTATTCTGCTCGTCGAACCATTTAAAAATAATGTTTTGCTGAAAACCTTGTTTATTTGACTTTAAGGATTTATTTCATTAGACATAATGTGTATCTAATAGTCGTTTAGGAATATAATTAACGTATATTAAATATAGTTCAGCCAGTTACAGACATATAACCTTAGCAATGGACACAAAGTTGGAACTCATTCAAGGACTACAATACAGCCCAAAGTATCTACCTATATGGTACCGTTATGACAAGATTGGGTCCAGTTACAATGACCGATGTCTAGCAGAGAGTGACGTGTACTACTTTCATAAATCTGAAATAAGCTGCATTTCCGACAATGTTACGGTAAGTCTAAGCTTTATTATTGGCAACATAACTGTTGAATAAACATTGTTTCCGAAAGAGTAACGGAAAGTGTTCAATAAGTTTTACTACACATATTGCAACGGTATGCATACAAGGTATGTAAATTGTTTTTATTTTGTTATTTTTTGTCGTTTCTTTATTTTTTTTACAATTTGACACAGCGCCTTTAATAATCATTTCTTCAGACAACATAACGATGTGTAAGCAATAAACTGTTTTTTTTCTGTCTGTGATGAGTGTTACTTCTGACAGAGAAACAGTCAGTTTTCAATGAGTTCTTTCTCTGTCGTCAATGGTAAGCTTTACTTCGACAGGGTAACAGTGCATTTCCAATGAGTTTTTTTTGTTAATGATAAGTTATATTTTCAATACAGTGAGCTCTAGAATGGGCTGAATTTCTAACAGTGTTACAGAAAGATTGTTATAATAAATAATAAAGTTTTATTAACAGCAGTGTAAGGATACGTCTGCACTGAACTATATCTTTACCTAGAGTATACTTTACCTACGACAGGGAAACGGTAACTCCGGATCCACAATGACTTGTATTTCTGTCTAGTATGCTAAATTTTACTTTCAATCTGGTAACACAAAATCTACAATGACCTGTATTTTTAACAATGTTACAAATGCCCAATATCAAACTTTAATTCTGATAGCAAATCGGCAAGTAAACAGTTATCTATTGATATGACAACGTCGTACACGTTTTTAATACGTTTCATATTTAAACTTTGTCAGAAAATATATATGTTAACAGCGGTAGCGCTGTCAATGTTACAGTCACCCCCCGAACACAGAGTTAAGTAAGTTACATATGACACTGTTAAAGTATATTTTGGGATGTTTTAAATTGTATTTAATTTGTGGCCTTGTTTCCGACTCTACGATATTATTAACGTACATTTTTATCCAGGAGATGATTGGCCAACTGAAAATACCGTGTATGCTAGTCGATATTGGGAGTGGTAATTCTGTGAAGACCCGGATGTTTATAAATGCTCTTCTTGAGAAACAGTCGACGCTTACATATATTCCAAATGACATATCATCAGGTCAGAAATACATTACAAGTACAGTGTACAGTGGCGTCTGCATGACAAATGTATATCATTATAAGATGGAAAATTTCACACCGAGAGATGAACATTTCGGCGGGAACAAGACTGTTAAGTTACTGCGAAGATTGTTATCCCAACCTAAACTATTACGGACATCTATTACGGACATAACTTTTGTTTATTGTTCCGTACCCACATCTATAATGGGCCGGGTGTATCTGTTCATGGTACCATTGCTCCGTGACTATTGTAGGCATGTTTTTATATTGTAAAAGTTCTCAAATCATAAATTAGTTTCTATTGTTAGCGTGAATTTTATATTATAAGGCAACCTCATCTAACATAACTTTTATGTTACCTCAACTATTACGGACATATAACGGTACATTATAATGCAACAACAAAATGCTCTGATGGTCTCTACTTGGACAATGTTTCCCAAATAATTATGTTAGTTTCTCAAGAACACGATCGTTCTAGAACGTATGTAGTAGGTAAAGGCAACTGAGTTGTAAAAAGGCACACCTATCTGGTCTTCAGTTTTATCAGATCTCCCCTTTACTCTAACCGATCGTTGAAAACACTTACACTGATATTTGTAATCCCTTCTACACACAGAGATTACCAAAGCATCTATGTGATTCAGATCTAGGTACTCTGGATGCCGTTTATGCTTTATACCAGTTCACTGCACGGTCAACATTTCACTACTTGTACTGGTGTTACATATGAGCATTCTGTAGCAGTCTACGTATTCTACCTGTATCGTAGATTATAGGTTATAATATGTACATGTAGTGTTGAGGTAAACTTAATGTATATTCCATACTCATAGGTTCATTAAACTTCAAAAAGGGCAGTTTTTTTGGTTATGATATAATTCAGCATTACTGTTTTATTTATTTGACAACCATCGAGAACGTATGCAAACGGAAATATAGAAATAACATATTATAAAAGTGTATACACTCAGGTGTTTGTTTACAAATCAACGGTTTCTCTCCAATAAACACCTTCGCAAGAGCATCAAACTAACAAAAATGAACAAAGGTCCGTTTTTGTTTATTTGGGAACCGTTGTAAACATATTATCAACTTTGTAACTTCGATATAGTTAAGACAGGTATAGGTACAATTATTAATTGTTTTCATTAGTACCGGTAATTATCCGCTTTACTTATACCATTCAATGGTGAACTTGTCAACGTAGAAATGAACTTTGGCAGTAGTTTCTGTTCAGAAACACACTATGGGAGAATGAGAATGATCGAGTAAATTGCGATAAAATATGTATTTAACACATCCCTTACATTTTTTTCATAGTGTATTATTGAAATGGAACCCATGACTACTGATTAATTGCACAGAAGCGATAAATTGCTCATAAAAATAATAAAATTATTATGCTTTGCGAAAACCGGGGTACACTGATTTGGGTCTTCCGTCTGTCCATCTGTCTGTCCGTCACACGTTGGTGTCCGTGCAATAATTTAAAAATGCCTGAATTAGATATTTTGAAATTCTAATACAATGTTCATTATGACACAAAAGGCTAAGTTCGATTTTCGGGGGTTTTACTTTTATAAATTCATCTATAATTTATTCATTTAATATAAATACTTACTAGGTATTTTCTTTTTTCTCTTTTTAAGCTACATTGTATCTCTTATAGATTATCTTGCTGAAACTAGTGACGCCCTTTCAAAACTGTACGGAGAAAGGGTTGATGTGAAACCAATAGCTGGCGATTACTACAACGGTATAAACAAGCTAAGGTGTATATGATTGACTATTTATGTGAATGCTTGATTAGCTGATTGATTGATTGATTGAATAATTGATGATTGATTGATTGATTGATTTGTATCATATAATTAATAACAAGAGCAGTCGGTGGGACAGCGCGCTCGACTATTTCGATGCTGTTCTAAAACAACAACTTTTTTAGGAAATAAGAACCAAATGGAAAACAATTAAAACTCAGGGATGGCAAAATTAAGCTATAATTATTGCTTGTCTGTTAACAATAAATTAGCAAAATTAGTTACCAACACTGTTTATTTTCATTATCAACAGATATGGGTTTTGTCATATTATTTAATTCAGCATTTGTCATTTGTTACATTTGTCTTTTAAACTTTAAAATTGCTTTATGCATTCATTAACCATTGCTGACAAATAACCCCAAAAGATGTGCCAATACCTAACTTAAGGAACACCATGTTCATATAATAACTCTAAGTACTTCTGAATCAATTGCATGACTAGAATAATATAAATTGGTCAAGCATATCAAGAAATACTAATTACCTGAAATAATGTTTTATATATGTTTTACATATGCAATACAAATATGCGCTACCTCCAAATCATTTTGTAATATACAAGACTGAGTTCTTGTTAATAGATCTATAGTCTTGTACCAAGACATACAGTTTATCAATGCTGGATACCCTTCTACAAGTAATTCAGTTTTATACACATACGATATGGACCTCTGCACTTCACATCAGAGGACAATATCTCGGTACCAGTTAATGAAAATGGAAAAGTGATTTTTTAAGCCCCTTAGGTCAGGCCAAAAAATATTACACTTTAATAAAAAAAAAATATCAACCCCTAAACGCGGGCCAACTCCAAGGTCATGGTGTTGAACACATTTGAGAGAGGACTTCAAACTGACCCTATTTGACAAACATCTAAGCTCAACGCCTTGTGTTACAAACTTGACCCTGCTAAAAACAAACAAAGTCTAAGTCTTAAAGGGAAATCATTCTGCCAAAATGCAATCAAGAATTACGATTCTTATCTGTATGAGTTTCCAAAGGATGCTGAACCCACATGTGAAGTTCCATTCATATCAATTAAGTGATTGCATAGATATCTTACCTGATAAAAAAATTTAACCTGAAAAATTAAGTCCAAAAAGGGCCCTAACTATGCCAAAATGCAGCTCAGAGTTATGTTTCTTATGTCTTTGTGTTGCATTGGTGATGCTTAACACACATGTGAAGTTTCATTTATATCCAAAGAGTGGTTATATTGATATCTTACCTGATACAAAAACTTTAACCTTAAAAACCAACATCGGCGCCGGGGCGAGTACAATACCCCTCCCCACCACCTATTCTGCTAAAAGTCGAGCTAAAAATGTATATTGAACTTATCATATAGCGTAAGTGTCATTTTTGCTTGCGTTTATAGAACATTATGTATTTTTATTAGACAGATTCCTGGTCCAAAACTTATTATTTGGTTGAGTGGTATCTATATGTTGCCGTTTAAAGGTCAAGTAGACATATTACAATGTCTTCATCAGACCATGACAGGTGAGGAAAATTTAATTTATGTTGGTATACGTTGATCTGCTGTACATACATGTAAGCATTGCATGGTATGCACCTGTTACTATACAATTTATCTGCCTTTTTGTATTTGTGATAACATCAACTTTAATAAATTTAATGAAGAAAAGAGGATAAATGTATATTTAAACAGATAAACACTTTCAAGCTAAGATTTTTTTGTAGCAAAGGTTTCATCTCGTGTGACAAACTTTTTTTAAACAAATAAATATTACTCTTTCTGAATACCTTGTTACAGTGGTAGGTACTGCTAAATCATTTTGAATATTAACATCATTTGTAAGTGGACACGTCCATTCAGCAGATTATTGTCTTAAACATCCACATTTGTTATTACACATTTCTATACTTAAGAGCAATTTCACCTGTATTAAGCAAAAACTTTAAAAGGCTACTTTTGCACCTTTCCAAGACATGCTGTTTCAGAAAGGATTGATTGTATGTAGTTTACGCCGTAACATACGTGGATGCGTCATAATTTGTTAGAGAACAATTGGTGTCAGGGATACTTCTGTTGTTTTCTTCTTTTTTGCATGGACGGTTTCAGTTAGTATTCTTTACAGTCAAAAATTATACACATATACTTCATTTTCATACCATATCAACACCTGTAGTAGTACATTCTAGGTTTCGTTGTTTATATATTCATATCTTCCTTCCGCAGACAATGACAATCTTTTGATATCATTTGACGTCACACAAGACAAAGAACAAATTCTGGCTGGATATAACGGGTCACTGGGTAAGTCTTAAAAAATGTTCATTTTCATCCTTAAGTTAAACAAGTTGATTTTTAAGAGATGAAAGACATACATACTGGAGACTTACCATTTCCATAGTTAAGATTAAACGTGTAATACACCTTATAAACATATAACAAAACGAGCAGCATTGAATTGAATAAATGCATTTATTACATTGACAAGGAAAATTGCTACAGTTTCTCATGCGCACAAATTCTGCGCACAAAGGGAAGCAATTTTGTCGAGACCTTCAAGAATCACTATATACCGCTATACTACAAAATACCCTATTTTGGATGGCACAGTAATTTACGGATATGCCTAAAATTGATCTTATATATTGTATGCATAATGGTATAAAATAATTGTTTATAGCAATTTCACCTGAATATGAGATATAATAAAATTCTTAATATTTATACAAATATGCTCATTTAGTATAAAAACGTTAACTTTGCAACTGCATTTCATTTACTTTGGCATACTTTAAAAACTACTTTTCGCCTCAAATTACACGGTAAAGTGTATTTTTTTCAATTGTCTTTATATTAGATATTAGAGAGTAGTTTGTGGGGTTTTAAGCAAAATTTATCCATACTTTATATCAAAATATTACAAAAACGCTATATTTGTTTTACAAAATTGAAAAACAATTGACACTCTGTAAAAATGATTTTGTCTTTAAAAACCCTAAACAGTTAAATTTGAGCTTATAATTACCATGTCCATGATAATTGATGTTATATGCATGAATATATGTAATATTTTTAATAAAATACTATATGTAAACGATTGTAAACACTTTTTTCGCACTGCTTGTTAAATCTACATAATTTCGCCAATTTTTAAGGTAGGGTTTGTTGATAAGGAGGTAGGTTATACCGAAAATCTGCATGAACATATATTAAACTTAAATACTGGGAGGTTTCATCAAAATCTATCCATAGGAAAACTGTGACAAAAACCATAGCAATCGTCTTTAAGAATACTGAATATACATGTAAAACATAAGAGGTAAAATCAGTATCTGAATATTTTTATATTCTAAAGATAAAAAGATACAAAACAACTTGTATATGAATGACAAGCATTTTCGTTAATGCTCATGGCCTTGGATACATTTATAAATTTAAAGCCGGTATATCTTTTAAACGTGAATTTACTAATGAGTTATTCTAATATTCAAATTAGCTGCTTTGCTGATTTATCCTTTTCTTTTAAATTGTATATACCTGACCAAAACTGTCATCCTTCAGGATTCGAACGGTTGCAATATATATGTCCAAAGGCATAGATATATATGGACACATACTATGTTTTCATTTTGTTGGAACCTTTCTTGTGTGTATTACCAGCCGTTTATGGATCACAGTAGGAAGAATAGTGTTGCCAGGGAAATAAACAAAATATGTATCCAAGGGAGTATAATAAGATCGGCGTATCAATTCAAATTGAATTAGCAAGCCCCATTAGTTCAGTAGGTAGAGTACGAGACTTCTAGTTTCGGGACTGCGGGTTCAATTCGATGGTCTTACCGTTTAACAGTCGTTCAGATAGGACTTTAAACTGTGGGCCTGTGTGACGTGGGGGTTGGGTGCTATACACAGAGTACACTGCTAAAGAACCAGAAGAAACTTACGATGGGTTTCTATCTGTATCCTGCACTTCCCCTCCCCCCACGTACATAAACATTATTACACTTTTCTGGGAACATCGTCCATATGGGTCACCGGTGGCGATGTGGAATAGGCTTATATACAACAACATCGAAGTTGAAATTAAACCGCTTATTCCATTTAAATAGACGATATACGGAAAACGGATAAACATGTAACTACCTCATCATTTACGTTATTTCACCGGTCATGCTTAATTCAAATATTGGCCATAATAGCGAATTGTTTATGGTAATCAACGTTATTTTACATCAGACATGGTCTAATATATACTTAATATTACATTTACAGTTTTTATTAATTTGAAAGGACATAAATAATGGTTATGCCACTTTAAATTTTCGTGATGTCGCTTTATTTTTATACTTTAATAATTTAAGTGTTCATGATTTCCCTTATATCATACGTTCATATAAAAATGTTACGAATGGTTTTGTTTGATGATTATAATTATTTTTGTTTAAAAAATCGTTAATAGCTATATTAACTTATTTCAATAATAATGCAAATATGACACTGTTTTATAATATTTACTTAAATCAGTTTTCTTTTAAGCTGATGCAAATCAAGATATGTACAGTTTGTTTTTGTTTATTTGTTAAGTGTAATATTTATGCCATCGACGGACAAACAGACGATCGGTTAACATAATCACTCTGTTATGAGATACTAGAGATACTAGAACGTAAACCAGTACTCGAGCACACCCATCTTCACAAGTAAGTGATAATCAGTGGTATGTGAGAGACGAATGATAATGAGGCGCAATGTTGTACATCAGTCCTCATAGAGACTTTAGTTGAGTCGGGGAATTGAACTCATGACGCCTTGGCTGATAGCCAGACCTGCTACCGATTCAGCTTACCGGACCCGTACTGTATACAGCTAAATAACTTAATTTTTTTAATTGTCAAAGCAGATTTAAACAACGATATTGTAGTTTAATAAACTTTAAATGTTAAAGCTAAATATAGCCAAAATAGGCATAGTTTGGAATTGAATTGTTATTTTAAACCCTAGTGAAACACGGTTTTAATATGACAATATATCTAAAAAAATAAAAATAAAAATGACATTCAAAGTGTTTTTTGTTTTATTATGATCGGGGGTTGATTGTGTGTTTTTTTTTTATGGGAGTTGTTTGTGTTCTGTGTTTATTTGTGTTTTTTTTATTTTACTAATTTTGTTAAATATTACTTACATTTACACTATTAATTGATGTAATCAGCATATCTTTCGATGTATATATCTAATAAGTTAATGTTATCAATTGCAGACATTGGATAAATTAAATATATTTATTTCAGACTTACATTATCATCTATATATTAACGCACTGTGCCGTCTAAACAGGGACTTTGGTAGCAACATAAATTTGGATCAATTTGAACTGGAGACCAAGGTGGTGATGAGTACAGCCGATGACATATCAAGCAATGTTCTACACAGAGCAAAGGCAAAATGTGATCTTTCTTACCCAATACGTACGTCGAATATTATGTATTGTAATCATACTTTATTTTACCAAAGAAAGTGGTGCTTTTTAGCTAAGTACAAACCATGTAACTGCTACACGCATCACGCTGTGCATTGGCTACCAATATGCATAGCACGTCTTGTAGTTCGACATTTTATCATTGTGTTTAAGTCATTATCAACACATACATGGGGTGTTCCGTAGATAATGCAACTGCTGCACTATTTCACGGAAGTCATGCAATATATAAATGAAACAACTTGGTATCGCTAGAATGATCACTGATTCGTGTCCCAGGTAAACGTCTGTCTCTAACTTTTACTGAACCTTAATGCTTGTGTTTGGTAGCGTATTCATTACACTGCATGCAGACTGACTGGTAAACGAGCTTGTTAGGGTCTATTTTCGTGGTAGGGAATTTCTTGGGTTAAAGTCAGAGGCTTTTAACGAGAAGTGTGTGACATACATTTACGAGGTGGGGGTGGGGGGGGGGGGGTCAGATGTCGTACGATACTATTTGTAGGTGTGTGGCAAAATTTCAATATGGTTAACATCAGTTGAAAGATGTTGGTCGTCCTGTAAACATCGAATACATCCGCGAAAAAGGATGCTTGATACACAGTGAGGGATTAAGCTCTGATGACAAACTTGTCGTTGGGACGAACTCATCTAATTTTGAAAAAAACACACATTAAAATGTTAAACAAATAAATGCACGCTGGCTGCCGCATGTGTTGACAAAGGGAAAAAAATGACGGGTTAATATGGTGAATAAAATGAAAATGCATGCGAAATACAGCAAATCCGATTTTGAGAATATAGTCATGGGTGACGAAACGTGGGTCTTGTATAATGAGTCAAAATGAAAAGCATCTAACAGAATCTGGAACACCGGAAATGCGAGACAGCCATATGGTGCCAAATGATTGCGATATGCTAAGAAGGTTCTGTATGCAATATGTTTCCATAGCAACGATATTGCCTTACATAAAGCGGTGCCAAAGAACTGTCACATGACGGTTTTATGAAACAATTTCAGAATAACTATAAACAGCGTCGCCCTGTTAGAGGTCTGACGTATGTTTTTTCTTTTGTATAACAAAGCCCGTATTGCGACTGAAATTTTCTCTTACCAAGACTGAAAAAAACACTTGTTTGGAAAGAGATATAACTCAGGAAATACCATGGGATGTATGGTTTACCAGTGGCAAAATGGTATACCTGTTCAAGATCACGAAAACTGTTTGTTTTAAATTGTATTGCATGGTTAAAAACGTGTTTTAGCCATTTTAAAAGGATTATTAAGGCAATCGCAAACGTAAGTGATCAAAATTTATTAAAGTTTTCTAGTTACAACACCTATCGCATTATTAACGGAACAATCTTTGAAATGCTTATGATGTCAAAGACGATCAGCAATTTTCAAAACAATTACTTATATACATATTAAGGTAAAGTCTTTATCAAACTATTTTGAAACCTTTATTAAACTTTTGATTACATTTAAAATTAACCAACATGCATGAACATATTGCGATGATTGTATAGTTAATTAAGGTCAAGAGGTAGACAATTCGAAATTATAGTCACTTTCATCTAAATATGAATGGCAATTAGCATAGATATAGTTTATTACCCTACCTGCATTGATAGGGAGGTATACTATTTTAAGACAAAGCACCAATTGCCCATCGGTGTCCTAGTTCCATAGTAAATAGATACTATTGTAGAAACAATGATTTGTAACTAATGGTTATGATATCTTTTCAGCTGTTTTAGGTATAACTATAACGTTGAAGAAAGGAGAATATATCAATTTATATGAAGGTGAAGGTTCAAGCGGCAAACACACGGAGAAACAGATACAAACACTAGTGAACCAGGCAGGTCTTAAACTACCGAATATATGGATATCTAAAGACAATCATGCTTTCTTTTGTTGTTTAACTAAATAAACAAACTTTCTTTGTATGATAATTCTTTAGAGAAAAATAGTTGTTATAAATAAAACAAATTTGAAAGACAATCATTTTATATCTTACTTAACAGGATGTTCAAGTGCTCGAGTATAACTGTACTGGTGTAAGCCTATCATTGATTTACTTTCTTTATTCTATTGTATATGTTACAAGGATATCAATAGGGAGTATTGTTCTGTTTGTACCTTAGTAAACAAACAAGAATTAGAGCTGTTTTTACTAAATTAAATATTAATATTGATAGAGTACACTGTTTAAAGCGAAATAAAATTATACATGTAGATGATATATTATACTTTTAAAACAAAGATTAATGTTCGAACATATGTTTTACAATTCGGTGTAATATAATTCATCGAAAGGGTCATAGTTACTTCTGAAGAATCATACATAATTGGTTACATTTAATCATTAGTTTTATCTTTACCATTGTATTGTGCAGTTTAAACTTCTCTCTGCTAAATCAAATTTGAATAATTGAAGGATAAATGCATACGTGAATTAAATGAATTCGCTATGGCACTTTATATTTAAATCGCCGTTGTAAACATGATGCAGATGTTCTGTATTATATTTATTCGTTACAATCTATTAACATTTCAGTAAAATACCAGACAAAATTGTGTTAAGGATAATGTGTTAGAATGAAATCAATTAAATATCACTAGGATATGGTTTACTGAAGTTGCGGAAATATGCATTAATATTGCTGTCATTAACGTTGTCTGTATAATATATAAATAAATATGGACGAGAACAATTTTACACTTTTAGAGGAACATAATACATAAAACCAGGTTATCGCATTGTGTTTTATATCTAAACATGTAAGTATTGCGTATAACAGCGGAACACTTGCATTTGAATTGTATCGAAGTATTCAAAATAGAGAATAGCATTCAATATTCATCTAATGTATGTATATACGAATGTCATGATACAGAACCTGTATTATTCCATTATATGTATTCATATATTAAATGTAAACTGTTAACTTCTGTCATTGATAGGCAAATTTTATAATCACATCTCAATGCAGCAGCAAAACCAATATATACAATTATGTATGTTTGCGCATTTATTGATATATATGAGTTATTGATTGATAATTAACTGTACCACGCTGAGTACGCACCATGTATTTTGTGTGTCATTAAATTAAGTTCCTTTAATCATTGCATTCTTTCCAATTTAAAGATTATTACATGTAAGCATTTATAATAGTTGTTCTAAGTAAGGAATATATTTCAGAATTTCTGAATAATGTTATTGAAGATACTATAATGACAATCAGCGATGGATATGGGTTACTACACTGCCATTTCAACAAGTGAACCGTAAACACAACATTGCAAGTGCGCGTATCGAGTGTCGCTCACGCGCACGGTGAATTGTTATTAAAAAGACGCTAACGTTATTTTCAAGATAACACACTTTCTATTTCACAATTTTTGAACAAATTCAACAATCCCTCTTGATTTACTTGTACAGAGTTTTGTCTCACGTAAAAGGTACATAGTTAATGTTTAATAGAATTAACGCAAGATTGGACATTTTTAATATATAACAGTTGTTGTTAGTTTATTTTTAATATGTTTCGAGTCTTCTGACTTGTTTTATCAATCTGCTACAAATAATCAATAAAACTAGTTTCGACATTGTTTTCAAATGAAAGCTTCTTTGGATTAATTTAAAACAAAATATTATTTTTGTGTCACCGTATCTAAATTCAAATTTAAACCTTGACACAAATTTGGTAAATTATTTAAAAGCTCATTTCTCGCGTTTTTTCTTCAAACGTTACAATTTTGTGACGAATATGCCATTAACAGCGTCATGGGAACAAACACGTCAATGACAGCTCCAAATACAAACATACAACCAGTTACTATTAAACCTCTTTGAACGAACCAGTCACATCAACAATCCACCTAAAAGTAAAATCAATAATAAATAGAATGAATATTTTCGTAGATATCATATTAGTAAATAAGGTTAGTAAATAAGACGAAATTATATATCCAACAAGAAAGTTAAGCAAACAAAAGATGCACAATCGTAATCGTGTAAAATGCTTATTTCAAAAAACACTGGGCCAAAACTAGCTATATTTTATACAACGCAATTAAGAAAGGAAACTTTTCCGTAGATTTCTGATTTTAATGAATCGAGGAAAATTTCGTTAGTTTTCATATAGTGTATGATTGTATAATCAAACTTTTGTTCGTGTAAAATTTGATCATGTTGTTACAAGTGCTTTTTTCAAAAGGTTATACCGAACTTCTTATAATTACAAAAAAAAAATTAGATTAAGTGTTAATATACAACGTTGCAACATTGATGCGGGTAAATTACATACTTCGTCAGGTGAAAATCCATAAAGTTAAGCGGTGTGAAGATGGCCAGACAAACACAGACGTTTAAAACGATGAATATAACAAAGTCCCTTGATATAAACGATAATACTACCGAGCATTCTGTTCGTGGCTTGCCTGTTTATATAAATACATAATAATTGTGTGAATCAAAAACACCAAAATGTGCATATACAAGTATATATAAACCAAGCAATTACTGAAGGTGATTAATGACCCCACCAAAATGTGCATATAAAAGTATATATAAACCAAACAATTACTAAAGGTGATTTAAGACCCCACCAAAATGTGCATATACAAGTATATATAAACAAAGTAATTAATGAAGGTGATTTAAGCCCCCACCAACATATTTATACAGGTAAATGGGTATTTGTTGTTCAGAACATGAATGCAGTATCAAAACTGACAGTTTCAACCAAGTAAAGCTTATCTCAATCAAACAAAAAAGGTCCATGATTGTCGTAAATAGTAAAACCTTATTAGCCGAGTACGTGGATCATCTGTGACCAAGTGGTCCATGGCGTCGTCTCAAAAGCAACGTATGTTCGAGTTTCGCTTGCTCCAAAATTTTACATAAGAAAGTTTGCCAGTTACTTGCGGGAGAACGGTGGTTCTACTCAGATTCATTCTGAGGTCTTCCACCATCAATAAAGCTTGATATGCCGTTTATAACCTGAAATAAGTGGAAAAAAACAAACACAAAGAAAAGAAGCGCGTACATGCAATATAGCTGACAAAATTGATATATAACATATGTTGCAGTTCAATTTCGCGTTTGTTCTTTTATGTCACGATCTTAGTGTGACTAATTGTTTCTTTCCCCAACCCAACCAGCTTTCTTATGTGTGTTTCCGCTTTTTCATATACTTATGTAATAAATACATTATTTCTAGTGTCATTTTGTAAGCTGTATGTTTTACAATGGACTTTAAGTATGTCTAGATATTAACATGAACTTATTCGATCAGAAGAAGGATGTTCTTGGAAATGACATACTTTAAACATGCCAAGTAATTAGGATTGCTTAAGCCTATATCAGAAGATGAAAAAAAAAACCCATACAGCTATAGAAAGTATTAAATGAAAGAAATTATATCGTGTGTAAGAATAAACTCACTAGTGCTTTTATAAATTAATAATTATTACAAATGTAAACAAAAATAAAAATGAAAGCGTTCGATTTCTAAAAAAAACATAGCAGAATTATTCTTTCCGATATATTTGAATTAAAACATTAATTTTGACTATTAGTATTATTTCTTGTTTGTTAAGTAAACATGAAGAAGAAGAACTTCCTTACAATCTTTGGTGTTTGCTTTAAAAGTCAATTCAATTCATCTGCAGAAACATCTTCTGTATTAACTATATCTCCAACATCTGCTATCTTAGATGAAGATCCATTATCACATTCTCTGTGTTTTGAATGTCACTCGATACTGTGATTTCTACGTCAAATTCTTTGCTCTTTCTTTCAGTTTTCGATGAAAATTTAAAACTAAAACTTATCAAAAATGAAAAGAAAACTAATCCAGAAACGAGAAAAAGTTTCTCTGCCAGTCAGTACTGCGTAACCATAGCAGTTTGTAAAATCGATTGCACCATGCTTCCCGTTGTTTTTTCCACTGTAGATATTCCAGATGCAAATGCTCGCCTTTAGCTGAAATTTTGTTGAATAATCACTTCAACCGCCATCATGGTTAATGCTCCTCCAACTCCTCATTCACAAAACAGAATAGATATCATTTGATTATTATCAGTGTTCAAATAAAAACATATTTAAACTAAGACATGTTAGGTAAATATGTTGAAGTATAAAAACGTCAACGCGTATTTGATGTGGTATATTTGGCAATGGCATTTAACTGTCGATTAGTTAATGCATATATATAAAGATATAGTTGACATATACATGTATGTGTTTAACCATTAAGCAAATGATGCGTAAGCAATAAGATGCTTTAGACATATGTGTTAAACTATAGAAAAATTAGTGAGTATATAATATCATATTTTCGGAAATATATTTAATGATAATGCATATAATGTATGTTTGATAATACTGCGTGAACTCGCTAAATTTACTAAATAAATATAACAATTATATGACACAAGAATAAATATATATCCGCTATATGTTAGTAAACTTAACCAAAAGTTGAGTCGAGAGAAGAAAATAACTATACATTTGAGTAACGTTGACAAATATCGAACTTGACCTGTATGTTATAATTATACAGCTACGGACCTCAACTTATTAAGATATATTACGTTTTAAAATGTTATTGATTGTAATCCTTTATTATACCGAAAATTTATTCGAACAAGAGCTATAACTCCTGAAAAATGCGACCGATGATGACAAATATCGAATGACATGTATTTTATAACTATAAAACATAGCACGAACTTTAAATCTAATTATATAAATAGCCACTTTCAGAAAGGATTGACCGAACAAACCACCCTACATGACAACACTTTATGTCAATTCACCATTCTTCGAATACACTGCGGGTGGGTGGGTGTGTGTGTGTGTGGGGGGGGGGGGGTGTAAATACAATAATCAAATAACGAAACAAGTTACAGCAGTGACCACTGCCTTTGAACGGCCAGTAGCAAAGTTGGGGGCCTTACACTTGGTTAATGGGTTCACTCAACCTTGCTCTATATGCGATGTCACATCATAAAACGAGACAGTATAAATACATTGTCCCCGCCAGACTGACACGTATGGATGCTGACATAATTTGCTCAATATACATGTATTTAAATAAGTAAAAGTGATACTATTATTCATTTTACAGTCAAGACAGCAGTAATTGGTTTAATTACAATAGATATGTATTGAACAATGAAAAGCTTAAATTTGTTAAACATAAAAATAATTATTTTATTTTTTTCCAGAATTCCAGAAAATCATTTGAAGATAATAAGTTATTATTATCGTTACAAATTGTAAATTCTATAAATCAATTTTTATCATCGATAGTGAAACAAATTATTGAAACTTAGACGAATAACTCTCGAAATCTTCCTGGGTAGAACCAGTACTAGCCATATACGAATACAGCGTTTAGCTCAGTGACACCACCCATGGCTGTGGATAGAAAAACAACCTCACGACCAACCGATCTTCAGTCAAAAACCTTACCAACATACCACTAGTTTCAACTACATACTAGTTTGATTAGACAATCAATAGTTATGCTGTGTTACCTCCCACGATTCAAAATATCACATACAGCACATAGATATTATTTATGAATCCGAACTAAAAATCCCAGCTGATTATGAAAGTCCCCATGATCGCTGTAAGTCTCGTCCAAAGTCTTGCACGGTATCTAAAATACAAACGCCAAAATATGTATTTGGTAACAACCTTATTTCTTTGAGATTGGATAAAGCGAAACGTTTTATGTCATTCGTTGATATTACTACTGCAATCAAAATATCTTTTAGTGAGATGTAGTTTAAAGCAGTGTCATTTTCACGGTAGTAAATAGCACATATCGACAATTTGTTAGGGAGATGGTTTTAATCACATGACAGGCTATATATGGCATCGACAGTTTATCAGGCGGAAGAAGATCTAAGAATGAACCTTAGTAGAACCTCCATCCTTCCATAAGTAACTGGTAAACTTCCTCACTTGAAGGTTTTGGTCAAGACCTCAGCGGTGGGAGATACTCGGTCATAAAACGACATCGCATTAGATTATCTCTTGGGTGCAAGGTCAACCTGTCGTAGACTATCACTCGAGTGCAATGTCAACCTGTTGTAGACTATCACTTCTGCGCAATATCAACCTGTTGTAGACTATCATTCGGATTTCAATGTAATTATTTTGTAGACTATCACTCGGGCGCAATGTCAATCTGTTGTAAACTATCTCTCGGGCGCAATGTCAACCTGTTGTAGACCATCTCTCGGGCGCAATGTCAACCTGTTATAGATTATCACTCGGGCGCAATGTCAACCTTTTGAAGACTATCACTTTGGCGCAATGTCAACCTTTTGTAGACTATCACTCGAGTGCAATGCCATCCTGTTATAGACTATCTCTCGGGCGCAATGTCAACCTGTTGTTACTGTAACTGGGGTTAAACAGAGGTAGAAAGTTTTTCCCAGAAGATTGATAATATTACTGTTACTGTTGCATTGACGTAATTTTTTAAGAAATAATACCTGCTTGAGTGGTTTATAATTCATTTTGATGAAAACGTAAAAATACAGATTTAAGATTATTGATGTGAATAAGATACATTGCATTATTATCAGCCTAAAATAGCTAATCCAATGAACTTCGAGCATTTGTACTAATTTTGTGGATGCTTATTCTGATATTCACAAAGTGAATAAATACAGAATTGGTCGGTAATTGTTTAAATTATAAATGAGGTATTATGTAGAGATATGATAGCTACTTTGGGATTGACGGAATATCATATATGAGATGTTGTTTAAACTACCATGACACTGTAGATAGAAAGAATTGAATGAACTGTTATCACATATAGATAAATCTACCATGAAACTGTTATATGGTAAGAATTGAATGCACTGTTATCATATATTGATAAAAATGCCATGACATTGATAGAGGGTAAATAATAGACGCAATGCCATTAGCTATTGAGTACCTAGTAAATATGATTATATATATATATATATATATATATATATATATATATATATATAATACTGTAACCGTTTTTAAACGATCGCGAGATATGTGTCCGCTACGTTAACGTCGTACAGACATGACAGAAAGTCAGCTGGTGGTAGTATAAGGACAGCAACCCACATAATCGTTATATGGACGGCTTGACGATCCTTGCATCGGTGTAAAGTCGAAGTATATTCGGTACGACGCGACGTAAAGCCAGATAACTCAGTACAAAGTTCTAGGGAAGATAACCCTGTTTATAAAGCCATCGCAACGAGGGGCGATTGACGCTAAATCTACGATAATCCGGACGCGGTAGTAGAGTATCTTAAATACAAATATTGGTGTATTTCAATAACACTTATAACATTCATAAATGTAAGCAGTTTGTATCGCGATATAAATATACGGAACGTGTTGGAGAAAGAACTTGTGATTAAAAAAAGTGCTAATTCCATCATAGGACATCTTTAAACCAGCGGTATTTTTTGTTGATGAGTAATTATCTTTAGTTTGTATATATTGTATAATTGTATATTCATAATTTTATTCATGTAAAAATAGAATTGTTAATTTTATTTTAAGTATACTTGTTTTCTACCCTCGTAAGTTGTCAGCCCTCGGTCATTTATGCTACAGTGTCTTCATGTCCTGAATGAAAGAACATACTTAAAATTTTCATATGCAAAAGTTCCAAGCTTTCTTTCAGAAAGGAACATATCATCTTACATCTCCTAACTGGTAACCTTATTGGAACTGGACCATTGGTTTAGGATCACGGTACTGTAGAGTAACATATTACTCGTGTCGTTAACGTACTTGAACGGGCAATATGCGAATGATTTTGTAAATATTAAATCGAAAGAGCACAGCTGGAGACCAACGGAATGTATGTTCAGGTCTCACTTACCAATTACCCCACCCTCTAAGTGATCGTAGCAAGAGTCTTGCGTCCAAGAAATGAAGGCTGTGTAAATAGGATAGGCATTATTTTTTGTTGAAAATGCATAAGGAAGTCGTATTTTGTTGTACATATGAGAACATTGGACCATTTTCTTGAGATCTACCAAGTTGTTTAAATGATTAACGATGTAAAATATGAATCATTTTTAAATAAGAAATCCCTGTTCGCCATTTTTCTTTCAAAATTAATTTACTCTTATCATTGTATTGTACTTATCGTTTTGCTCGATAAATATCGTCTTGTCTCTCTCAGGACAAGTTATACTTTTAATGTTATTTTCTTTGTAATTTGTCACTCATAATTACTTTGATGCTCTGATATATGGTCCGTCTTGTTTGTCCTTTTATAATTATAGCTTTACTGCTCTTACCTTTTTGTAATTTGTCTCTCAATGATATTTAATTTACTGCTGTAATATGTGTTTTTTTTCTGTTTTCCAAAATTAAAGATTTGTTGCTCTGATCGAGTCATCTATGTTTAGCCTCTGGTACAGTATCTATATAGTGTGTATCTCAATAATATTAATTGACTACTTTTATAGCTGCATTGTTTCTCGATGATTACTGTTTTACTGTTTGTATCTCTGTCTTATCGGCCCTTCGATAGTTTGTGTATTCGAAATAATTATAGTTTTAATGATCAGATCTCTGTTCTGTCTGTCATTTATTGTTATTGCTATACTGCTCTTATCTAGGTAGGGTCTATCCAGCAATAATAAATGTCTGAATTTCAACAGTTATTGTCTTGATGCTCTTGTCTCTGTCCCATCTAATCATCCACGTTTATTATTCTGATGCTTATATCTAGGTGTTTTACTTGTATGCCTGCCTTGTCTGTCCCTAAACATTTATTGTTTTCCTGCTCTTATATGTTGTGTCCCTAAATGATAATTGTTTTGATGTTCGTATCTCTGTTTTGTTTGTCCCTCAATACTTATTGTTTTTATGGACTTATCATGTCTTTTCAAACACTCGACAACTAATGGTTTCAAACACTTATCTCAGTTTTGTATGTCGTTCATACTTAACTATTGTTTTGTTACTCTAAATTCTGCGTTGTCTATCCTCAATGATTATTGATTTGGTTGGTGTTTGTTCTTATATTATTATTGTCTAGATTTAATTATCTCAATTTCGTTTTGCATCTTTTATTACTCTATTTTTGCTTATCAATACTTATTGTTTTACTGCTCTCATATATTTCAAGTTTCCGTCAATGCTTATTGTTTAACTTTTGTCTGTGCCCTGTTTCTCATCAATAATTATGCTGTTCTGGCTGTTATCTCTGTCATGTCTGTTCACCAAATGAAGTTGTTTTACTATTTCTATTATATTTGGCTCCAATTAAATACGCAAATCTGAAAAAAAAAATTCAGTTACTAAGAAGCATTCTATTAGAAAAAGGAACATTTAATCATAAATGATTGTATTTGTCAATTCATATATTATTAAATGTTCAATTTATGTCCCTGTGGTGACCGCCTTGTATAATTTACAATAGAAATAGCATACGATTGGGAAAAATAGACCCACAAATACACATATGCAGTTTAATTAACATATACATGTAAGTAGGGGTTTCAAAAGAGATTTTATTTTAAATATTCGTATTTGATTTAATCATATTGGATTTGAAAAATACGAAAATGGATGACACAATTTCGAAGTGAAATGATCTTAAATCCTTTGGGTCATTAAAATGAATATATTGAATGTAGTTTTCAATTTTATAGTGTTCCCTTTATAGCTCAATGTAAGTTTAAATTCGTAGAATGGAAGTCGCCTACCATATTCTGGCCCAGTTGTAGAGCATCGAACGCAAAATCTGAGGGTCATCAGGACCATGTGTGGTGGCATTAAGCAAGACACATGTTCTGTATATGTTTAGTATTTGTTCTCCCCTTGAAAACTTCAAGCGTGACTTGTATATGTTGTAATAACTTGTTTCACGATCGAGGTAAAATAAATAGGTGTAAACTATTCTATTAAGCAATGCAAAGAACATATTTTAAATATGTAATGTCACCAAGCATCGCAAACATTTGTCACATGAAACGACCCTAGTGTCGCAGACCAAGTCTGAAGCTATATATTAAGCATTTCTTAAACTTGCACCTGGCATCGTATCAAATATTTCCTCATGTTTTTTATGACTTGAAATCAAATGCATTTTGACGTTAGACTCAAATTTACTACAATCAAAACTGATCATTTCTATTAATCAGCTACTTGTCTTAAGCAGCCATATTTGTTATTTCCAAATTATTCGCTTTCAAAGCATGATTGACTGAATATTAAGCGTCATTTTTATGCCATCGAGAGCCAACAGACGATCAGTTAACCTAACCACTATCTCTTGGGATCCTGAAAGGTTAACCAGTACTCGAGCACACCCTGTCACCGCAAGTTATTAATAACTTTCCCACTTGAATCAACGGTGAAAGACGAATGATTATGAGACAATGTCGTAAGCAAATAAGCACGATTCATGCAACAACCAGTTTTAAAAGACAACTTCTGTTCCTTCCCATGACTGGCTGCTAAGACAAGTTTAACGGTACTACAATTGACAAATTTCATGAACTAATGTGTCACTTCAACACCACATTTCCGGTGATGACAGACAAAAGGTTTCAGCGAATATGCATCTTCCAAAAATTATGTGAAGAAATCGTTCCTAATAGTTCACATGTGATTAGCCAAGGCAGTTTGTAAAAAAATAAAAACATGAAACATTTGATGAAAAAAACTCAAAACAAGACACGACTTGCAAATTGCTGCAGTAGAGCATATTGTCAGCAGGAAATAATAATAAAACATAATATAAAAAAAATTATAATTCCTTGTCGAAATTTATTACAAATATATGCTACATATATACAATAAACAACAGTTTACTTATCTATATTAGGTCTAAGAAATACACCTAATTCCGTTGTTGTCGAATTAATTGCATATACAGTCAAATCTGTGTAAGCGGTCACCTGTATTGAGCAGATTGTCTTAGCAGCCACAATTGCTATTTCCCATCTTTATGCTTTCTGAGTAAAGTAACCCGTATTAAGCAATAAACTGTCTTAAAACGTCACTATTACCCATCCTATGACTGGTTCATTAAGACAGTTTTGACTATAGTTGTTTTAAGAGTATTGCTTCCCAAACAGTTGTTACACGTACATTGAATAATATAGTTGACTTAAGCATTTAATAATGAGCATTTACTTTATTAGAGCATTTTGGATGGTGCGTCTTTTGCATCTTTAATCATTTTACATTGGAAATGTATTGACATATTACAGTTTTCTGTAAGTTAAGCTCAATATGTGCACCGTCAACATTAAACACAACTGAAAAGAAACAAGAACTGTCAGAATGACATGGTCTAAATCCATCAAGCATCTTAGTTCGGAATATGGGCTCAGGCTTAAAATTAGAACTATTTGCAAAACCCGCAAATAAATATAGTAATTTGCTTGTTTTATTAATATCATTTTGATCTTGACATTTTTGACATTTTGAATCTGAACCCCCATTTCAAATTTGATGAATTTAGGCCATATGCGCTCGACTATTCTAAAATACTTCAGAAACAAGAATGCAAAATGTTCAATATAGTGAAATATATGAAGTCTACAAATACAATTTTATATTCAAAGTAGGCATAATTCATGTAACAAAAAGCATAGTCCAGAAAAAGGCCGATTGGAAGCATTAATATTAATAGCATGAACAATGCTATTAAATGGAATAAAACATATTTCCCCAGTTGTTTCAATTTCCTGATCATGACATTCAATATATTTCCGTCTCCCTGGTTTCCGTTGTCTGCTTATATTTTATACTAAGCTCATTTTTGTTTAAATTCATAAATATAGCCAAACTTATCTTTTAGGCTCCTAATTTTCGCCATATTGTATTACTATTATTGTGTATTTGCTTATTTTATCCTGTTTTCCAATGATGTTTATATTATTTATATACAGATTAATAGATTAAACTTGTTTTTTTAAAAGGCTACCATATATGTGCTAAATGGATGGCCCTTCAAGAATTTACCAGCTGTATGGCCATTTCCGAAACAGAATTGTGGATATGCATACACATTTTGGATATTTACTTTGATATTTCTATCATATAGCAATTTTCATAAATATTAACATTGGTCCCTTAAAACTTTTTATTATATATTAATAGAGGTACATATGTTAAATACATAAATTATATACATGCATACAAAAAACAATACAACAGATAGCAAATTTCTGAAACTTATGTCGTAATATGTGTTGCATCGACCTGAATAACTGCACGTTTTCCCGAGACTGTGTTCGCAATTTTATCAGTATTAGAATGCTCACGTCGACTGGACCTTTCAGGTTTGCCATTTTTTTCAGCATGTACAGAAGAATTGTTGGTTTCAACGGAATCGAAAGTTTATCAAATGATTTGATCACGCACGTATAAAAAATGAGTTAGTTGTTTTTTTCTAAAAAGATATCAATATAATTATAATTATATCTTTGCCGTCAAATATACAATGTCATGTATTACGTATAATAAATGTAGAATTGCAGTTGATAATTAACATTGGCTTGTTCTTTAAAAAAATGCTTTTTTTGTATGTTATTTGCTGTGCGAAGACAGTGCGGGCTAAAACCGCTGTTTATTGAATAGTGTTATAACGGCATGGTTTCTTACATGTAACACACACATTTTATATAAAATAAAACGAAATATGCAGTACTGAATGACAATAAACCTAAATAATTGAACACGGGCGAGAAAAGAAACACAGTATCAATTGCAAAAATTCAGAAAGAAATACATAACAGAAACACAGCTGAGATTACGTACATTAGTCAAAATAGAGTTAGCCTATCCGTTATATATTGAAATATAGTTGGCTGAAACGACCAGACACATCTACATTCATTTGAATACAACAGCAAAACAACAACAGCAAGACGAAGAAGAACAACAACCATATTGCATCACGGTTTAACACTTTAAATATACAAAGTCGAACAATCCACCTTTTTATGCATTGAGTAAGATCAGAAAATAAAACTTAATCGGACGTGCATACATGATTAATCAACTTCGAGGTTAAGTGTTTGTGGCATGCACTAAACATACTTATGACGATTTAAGACTACGGAGAACACATTATAGACATGTTTAAAAAACAGAAGATACATTTTGGAAAGTGTTAGAAATATGTGGCGGCGCAGTTTGAATAATTTATATTCAACTTATCACAAATTACAGAAGGCGTAACATTATTGCTATGAAGGATGTGTAACACAAATATGATACTTTTATTTCATATTATAACCAGTTTTGTTCATTGCTTTTTAATAACAACTTGGCTTTTATAACATATACAAACAATCGAACAATCAAATATGTCATTATATCCTGGCAATGACCTGTTGAAAATTAAGATGTATTTGAATGAATTGAACCAGTGGATTACCAATACGACAATCGGGATATCTGTAGGTCTATGGCATTCAATGAATACTCATTTTCACAAAAAGAAACAATTTCCATACGCGGAAGCGGCTATTTTGTTCGCTTTGTTTTGACGTATCAAATGAGTCTTGTGAGTTCACTTGTATTTGTTTAATCTTAGAATAAGTCCAATTAAAGGTATGAAGGTCGTCAAACAGTTATTAGGTGCTGTTTAATTTTAGAATGGGAATTTCATTTCAAGCTACAATTTCGATTGAAATATTGCTTCTGCAACGTTTTTTGTGGATTTGGTATACCAATAATTTATTTATTTATGATAAGGAGATGCTTTGTTTTCTTTTTTTTTTTTCATGTATTTCCTTTCCAAATGTACTACTTATAGCACAGGTGTGTATAGAGTAAACTATTTGTTCATGTATTTCCTTTCCAAATTTACTACCTATAGCACAGGTATGTATAAAGTAAAGAAATTTTTCATCTATTTCCTTTCAAAATGTACTACCTTTAGCACAGGTGTGTATAAAGTAAACTATTTTTTCAGCTATTTCGTTTCCAAATGTACTACCAATAGCACAGGTGTGTATAGAGTAAACTATTTATTTTATCTATTTCCTTTCCAAATGTACTACCTATAGCACAGGTGTGTATAGAGTAAACTATTCTTTCATCTATTTCCTTTCAAAATCTACTACCTATAGCACAGGTGTGTATAGAGTAAACTATTTATTTCATGTATTTCCTTTTCAAATGTACTACTTATAGCATTGGTGTATATAGAGTAAACTATTTTTTTTATCTATTTCGTTTCCAAATGTACTACCTATAGCACAGGTGTGTATAGAGTAAACTATTTTTTCATGTATTTTCTTTCCAAATGTACTACTTATAGCAGAGGTGGGTATAGAGTAAACGATTTTTTCATCTATTTCCTTTCCAAATGTACTACCTTAGCATAGGTGTGAATAGAGTAAACTAATTTTGTCCGTCGACTATTATTGCTTAAATTGCCAGCATAATTATTCGTCAAAATTTATTTATGTTATAGTTTTGCAATAATTAATGGTGTAAACGGCAACTTTGATTTTCACTTATCATTATTCTAAAAGGGATATGTTTTTATGTTGCAAACGTTGCACTAAACACCCTAACAATTATACAAATCGTTACTTGAATTACTCTCAATTTCGACTTTAATTAATATAATTGTTGTTATTATTGATCTGTAAAGGATAGAAGCATTATACATTTTGTTTATGCTGAGTAAATATTGTTATTGTTGGTGTTATTGTTGGTGTTATTGTTGTTGTTATTGTTGTTGTTGTTGTTGCATAGGAGTAAATTTTACATCCAATACGATTTATTGACGGAACTAAAATAAGTAATGTTGTGAGAATTATCTGATGATCTAAAATATTTACAAAGCATTTTCGAACAATATGTCAATACGCAAGGTATACACATGGTTATCTCCAGCATAAAATTAAAGCATGACACACATTATATCACATATTAAACCCTTATATAAAGAAATATTTAACACACATACCGCGATATCGTTCCACCAGGCTATTGACCAGTACTTCATACATCTCATATTAACAAGTGTCTATTTTCCACATATTCAGAGGCTGGAGACGCATGGCTGTAGAACCAAGTACATGACTAACTGGTATGGAGACTTTTGCCTTGTGACGATTCGAACTCACGATCTCTAGATTGACAGTCAGACGCGTTAACAACTATATTGTAACTAAGTATCACGAAAACATGGTTCTACTTTAAACTAAAAGAAATGCATACTACAATATTACTGTTTGTATATCTTTGTAATAAAACAATTGTCACACAATTATGAACAAAACAAATTAAGTACAGTGGCATAGCAAACAGATAGTTTCACATATCCGGGTACTTGATCGCGATCTCCATTTTGAGGGTCTATTTGTAATGTATTCTCCTTTTTTGTAAACATTTCTAGTTGTTTTACGATAATATATAAAAGTAAAGTACTCTGTTTTTTTTTTTAAATCATCTGCAGAACGACGATATCCTGCATAGTGATCAAGTTCAACCCTTATCCTCACTTAATACCTTTAAACACTTCCATAGTGTCTATATTCGTCTGTCTCATGGCACTTTCCAGTTCCCTAAATGTCGCAGTTGTCTTACTGTTTTTCACCCACTTTATCAGAATATTGATGCCCTGGTCCACTACGCTGTAAGGACTGTTCGCCTGAGCCTGTTCAAAATCCGCTTGAGACAACCCCAACTTTAGTGTCAGTTGCTGCCATTTGTTTCCAATCCTATTTGCTATTGTGACTATTTCCTTTTCACTTGGGACCCTATCCAGGGTTTGATCAGAGAGGACAGAAGTATCTGAAATAAAGTGTTAATACAATATAACCATGAAGACATTAATTCAATATTTGGACAATATAAAGTGAAATTCAATATAAACAAGGCACCCAACATAAAGAATTCGTCTTGATGTGTATTCATCAGTACACCACATGAACGAATCAAGTAAATGTTTGTTATCTCAACGGAGCCGAAGACTCACAAGTAAACTTTTGTGATCGCCATGTGACCTTCGTTTGAACCGTCTGTCCTTCTCAATTTCTTAAGAATCGACCATATGTTTGCATATTTGGTAAACATATTCCTGTGAGTAGGGGTTTATATTCTCGAGGTCAAGATAGGGGACTTTGATTTTTATAAAGAATTACTACGAGAAACAGGAAATTCAATTTTTCTCTCATCTATCTTCGTTTCCAAATCAATCATTTTGAAGTTTGAAGTATATTTGACAAAGAAGTTAATATTGGGTCTTTTAAAGGGGATTTAATATCAATAACGGATCAGGAACTAATAAGCCAATTATTTCATAAATGGAAATAATCTAGCCTTCTTTGGTACCAGTAATGGTGCTTTGATATGTAAATACAGTGCATACTACGAGAAAACAGAAAAATCTCCCAAACCCGTTTCAAGTATTTTCAATAGTGTTTTCAGTCATAGCTGTTGAGACCGTATCTATAAAAGGATATTAATATCGACAATTGTCCAGTACGTGACGAAAAAGCATACAACTATGAATTAAAAAATAGCTCAGCCAAACGTTCGTTCATATTTAAAACACATTATCTCTCTGCGTAGGGGTTTCATTTTTGTTCAATTTAAAACTGACTATGATTTATTTATGCTTTGTAAGGGACTTTGATTTTTACACAGCAATGATATGGGAAGTTTTTCTTTTTCCCATCTATTTCAAGAACTAATTTCATCATATTGAGATCTGGACTCATTTCAGTCATTAAAGTTGAGATTGAAGGGGTTGGGTATGGTAATAACCATAAGGAGTCAATACGTACACAAATAGAGATAAAACTGTGAATTTTAAAAATTCTTCTCAAAAACAGATCAACCAAATTATCTTATTCATTAAAAAATATTCATTAAATTTGCTTTCAAGTTTGTTCAAATAACATAGCTAACATAGCTAGAGTTAATTTCGAATTGGGTGACTTTGAAATTTACATAGAAATACTATGGGAAAACATATACTTCTATAAGTTCTTCATAGGCCTAGGTGAAATAAGGTGATCAACATAGGCCCTCTTAAGCCTGTTATTCTTAATGCGTTGTTTAACGGAGATAATACCGATAAATCACCATACAAATTGACCGGTCTCTTATATTCATGAAAGGATGAGACTAACTGAAGCATTTTAATCTCAGATACTGGTAGCAGACTTTCTATCATTGATTATCTGATAAGGCACAGTACACCATTGGAAACAGAATGCACTTCTGTGAGGTAGTCGAATAATGGCGGTTATAAATAATCATTGTTTCTTCTTCTTTAAAAATGCATTTTTCTTATTGTATTGCTATTTATTTTATTTGAAAGGCATTACTGATGTTTTTTTAAACAATTTGAAGGCATTGTCATTTTTTAATAGAGAATTTAGAAAAAAATGATGCTTGGAAATTGGGATATGAATACATGATATCGGAAGTCTACTTTGTAATCAGTGTGCACACTGAGCAGCAAAAAAAAATTATATGACCTATGACCCCTACTTTTTCATCATATTTTGGTAGTTGACAAACAGTAAAATGTCAATTTCACTTTTTTTCATTGGGTCTCTATATGAATAATCAAACTTTTATTATCTACCACAGAATAAAGAAAAATCTATGGTGAGCTTACACCCTATTAGGAAAACTGTGCTACATGCATAGATCGTGGACACCATATCAATTAAAGTTCTTTTTTTTCAAAAATAAATACAGCACACAATAAATGCACAAAATATTTGGTCTTAATGTCAGACGTATATTCTCCTTCTTACATCCTATCGATATCAGAAAAATGGTAAATACCAAGAATACTACTCCTAATCGATTTGATTATGTAATTGGAACGTTTATTTTGCAATCATCGATTTTTACAAAGAAATTGGTCCGAGGATGTATTCAAGGAGAACCTCTATCACCGTATATTTTTATATTATACGCGGAGTTCTTTACTGTTCTGCTTCGAGTTTATCCAAATATAAAGATTAATGTAAGAGAAAAGTAATGCCAATATGTTTTAATGCTGTATACTGATATGTCCGGTTTAACTAAAAATGTCGACACAACTAAAACTGTATACTATTAGACTGTATCAATGGAAAATACAAATCAAACGCTCTGTGAGAATCACAAGTTATCAACAAGAGTTATTCCTGAAACTTGTTATAACTTTTGCTGTGTGCGTAATATTAAGGTCGGAAATGCAAGCGTTATCATCATTGGGCTCAAAAGGAAAAATATTGGAAAACTATTTAATAATTTAACAAGGCGATTTTCATTCAATAGCAGAATTTGGAAATCAGTATATATAACTTTTTAAGAATTTGAAGGTATATAGGCATATTAAAGACATTCAACTCAACATAAAAAAGAGCATTCGTTCTAAGTCAAGAATGTTGACGTTTTGGATGATTTAAGGATACTAACATGTAAACGCAGTTCGAGTGCATCTGACTTTATTAACTCTCTTGAAATTCATAAAAGTATTGCACTGGTTAGTTCGATGTTGAACATACGCTCAGTTTGGACACTTTTTTTAAAAGTTATACGAATGCACACGATACTATTATTTTAATATATAATAACATGTTTTATTATAAGCATCTCACGCGGAGCGATAAAATCCAGGAACAGCCATTGCATTTGGCAATGCAACAGAGAAACATCAATGAGAACATAATAAATAATAACGAATCAATATTTCAGTTTAAGACTATCAAAAACATATAATACCTTTCTGTCCAGTTGCACCAGAGTCATCACCACGGTAATCCCAGACCGATAACATCTCTGAAAACGTCAGAACATGCATTTCGTCGTGCGAACTGCATGGACACTCGCCATTCGTCAAGAACTCACTCAACGGTAGCAACCCGCCTCTTACTCCTGTAACATGCGGGCATTGGACATATGCTTCAATCCTGCTACTTTGACCCAAGTGTCGTGTTATTTGTTGTAACGTCTGTTCCACAAACTGTCTCACCTCTGCACATACAGACACATCTGGATCAGTTGTTTTCCGACCATATTGCGTAACCCATATCTGGATGACATTTTCCAGGAAGTATATGGTTACTCGATGAGTTTTGTTGATGTCAAAAACTCCACACCCGCAGAATATCAGATGTTTATCATTCTGTGTTGATATTGACCACTTCGTGAGGCAAGCGGCCAGTAGTCGGTGGTATATTGAGGGATGTAGAAATGTAGTGGAATCAGTAAAACACAGAATGGATGTTGACTTGGAGTCGGCTGTTTGAGAAGGAATCAGATATTTTGATGGTACCGTTTCTTTGAGGACACTTGGTGCATAGAAGTAATCGAGAACCTACAATGTGTTAATACACTTTATTATTCAATTTGGTTAAATACATTGTATTAGGCCACTTAATTGGGATTTCAAATAAATATATTACTAGTATTTTATTGGAAGATTTTTGGTTTGATCCTCCGCCACGGTTATACATGTATGTGTTGTCATTTCGCAAGACACAGGAAAATTTCTCAATCGAAGTCATAAAATACAAAGGTAAATGTATTAAATAAAACTCAGATTGTTCGGATCGAATGATTACAGTAATTAAAATCAACCTAAACCGAGTTAGTGTTTGTTTCTCTTTGAGCAAGTCTGAACAAAGATTTGTTCAACGTTCCAGAATGTTACTCTCTTTTAACATGATAATACATGCCGAAGTAAAAACCGATGAATGGTATTTCCTAGATAGCATAATATGGCTACGTAATTTATAAACACATTATGTTTAAATGTGTATTCATTAATGGTATATAAATTTAAAATGATATTCATTATTTATGTTATATTAAACATCGATAGAAAAATGTTAACTTGTCCTTACCAGAATAAATTTAAGATCCGTATGATGAACACGTGCACGTTCCGTCAGTATTCAATAAGTCATAGTATAAAAATGAACAGTCGCTTAATCACATGTAAATACATAGTATATGTGTATGACTTTTATTATGAATCAAGTTTCAACAACTAAGACAAATCATGCTCAAAGTGTTATTGAATGGACCAAGTTCTAAGCTCATGCTGATAAATTATCTTGCTCAAGGACAGAGCCGTGGCGGAGAATCAAAGCCACTACACCATCTCCCTCTCTCCCCCTCCCCAAACACACACCCTTCATACACTCCACCGCTCTCTCTCTCTCTCTCTCTCTCTCTCTCTCTCTCTCTCTCTCTCTCTCCCTCTCTTCACCTCCCACAACAAATACCCTTCATACACTCCACCATCAGGTATCTGAGCTCAGTAAGAAAGATGTTTTCTAAAATTAATATAATGTCACTTTTGACAAAATCTCCTCAGTAAACCGTAAAATATGTAACTAATTAATAAGACTCGATTTCCTGACATTTCCTACATTTGTTTTACCATACATGGATAGACAAGTATCAACAGTATGACTTACATGTAATGGTCGATCAATTATATGAAATACATTTGTTAGACCAAATATGAATAGACAAGTATCAACAGTATGACTTACATGTAATGATCGATAAATGATATTAAATACATTTGTTAGACCATACATGGATAGACAAGTATCAATAGTATGACTTACATGTAATGATTGATAAATGATATAAAATAAATTTCGAATATCTAAATCGAACAAGGTAGTTAAAGTGTTAGTTAATAAAATAGCTACCATGTCGATAAATTGATTAAATATATACTATTTTCGTAGCATATTTAATTTGCAATTGTCTGATAAAAGAGAGGCAAAACAAAACAAAACACACCACAACTTCAGTCATGTCTTCATTGAATGTACGTGGCTTAGCAATGATGTCCAATTTCTCCATCAATCTAATCAAGTAATGGCGATGTTCGTAAAAACTTTCATTCTCTTCGTTTTTCCATATAGAGTCTGTAAATAATGAATAGGACAAAATAATATTATTGTTACACGTACGTAAGTTCTCCATAGGCAGAAGATTCACGTCCCGCTGTCCAGAACGAATTTTAACAATCAGAATGTAAGATGCTGGAAGATTACTAAACTGTCTTCCTATATTTGAGCGTTTAAATCATTCATACCTTTATTGTAAGAACGCGTGTTAATGTCATCTAGATAATAATATATAAAAAAGATAACACTTTATATTGCTACGTTTTCTGAGTATAATATATTTAGAAAGCACAAAGTATTGTTTTATAAAGTTTTGACCACTACTCATACACCAAGACTACCAGGAATCTTCATACAAGTGTTCACTGCCATAAAGTGGACAGTGTGCGATAACTTAGTTTTGATTTTAGGTAGAATTAATGGTGATTTCACGTTGAGACATTTTGTTTCTGAGACTTGCCCAAACATTATTTTCAATATTAATAAATTTTCACGTGTGTGTCCAATGTCATAAAACGCACTCACGATCCCCATCAAGTGGGATACCGTCATTTTGAATTAAGGAGTTTTCATTTCGGTTAAACTGTTACCATTGACAGCATTTTTATTGGATAATACATGTATTCTTCATTGGACTTATCATAATTTAAGTTGACATATTACTACTATCATTCATTTAATCGGGTCAACCATTACAACGTTATTGCCCCTGACAAATTATTGGGTCAACCATTACAAATTTATTACCCCTGACAAAAACGTCGCGTCAACCATTTCAACGTTATTGCCCATGACAAAATATCGGATCTACCATTACAACATTATTGCCCCAGACATGATATAAGGTAAACCATTACAACGTTAGTGTCCCTGACAAAACATCAGATCAAAAATTAAAACGTTATTGCCCCTGACAAAATAAAGGGTCAACCATAAAACGTTATTGCCACTGACGAAGACTAGGGTCAACCATTACAACGTTATTGCCGCTGACAAAGAACCTGGTCAACCATAAAACGTTATTGCCCCTGACAAAGAAAGTGGTCAATCATTATAACGTTAATGCCCCTGACAAAATATCGGATAAACCATTGGAACGTTATTACCCCTGACAAAATATCGGATCAACCATTATAACGTTATTGCCCTTAACAAAATATAGGGTTAATCGTAACAAAGTTATTGCCCCTGACAAAGTACAGGGTGTACCATTACAACGATATTGCCACTGACAAAATATAGGGTCAATCATTACAGCGTTATTGTCCCTGACAAAATATATGGTCAACAATTACAACGGTATTGCTCCTGACAAAAAATAGGGTCAACCTTTACATCATAATTGCCCCTGACAAATTATGGGATCAACCATTACAACTTTATTGCCCCTGACAAAATATCGGGTCAAACATTGTAACTTTATTGCCCCTAACAAAATATCGGGTCAAACATTTCAACGGTATTGCTCCTGACAATATATCGGGTCAACCATTACAACGTCATTGCATCTGACAAAATATCGGGTCAACCATTACAACGTTAAAACCCCTGGCAAAATATAGAGTCAACCATTACAACGTTATTGCCCCTGACAAAATATAGGTTCAACAATTACAACGTTATTGCACCTGACAAAATATAGGATCAACCATTACAATGTATAATGTTGTTGCCCTTAACACAATATCGGGTCAATAATTACAACGTTATTGCTCCTGACAAAATATGGTGTCAACCATTACAATGTTATTGCCCCTGACAAAAAATAGGGTCAACCATTACAATGATGTTGCCCCTGACAAAATAAAGGCTAACCTATTACAACGTTATTGACCCTGACAAAATATAGGGTCAACCATTACAACGTTATTGCATCTGACAAAATAAAGTGTCAATCATAACAATGTTATTACCCCTGACAAAATATAGGTTCAACCGATACAACGTCATTGCCCCTGAAAAAACACCGGTCAACCATTACAACGTTATTGCCCCTGAAAAATGTCAATTTTCACCAATTCAAGTGCAATAATTCTAGAGTAAACGAAATGAAGACATCTGGTCATTCGTGTAGTGGTATATACTACCATTGGGATGAAGATGTGTTGGTGACAAAATCTAAAATATATTCGACCTTATTAAACTGATATATACTAGATTATATTCACCTACCAACAAGATCCTTCTTTAAAATGCCTTTACTGTTGAATTCCTGCCAATCTTTGAAAATTGTTGGTTTCTTACAAAACCTTTTGGCTGTGATAAGACACTTTAAAGCGTCAATTGTCCACTGAGGATCAAGTAAGACGTGCATGTTTAGACCTTCGTCACTGAAAATCAATAGTATCGTTTTTAGTAACATGTCCGTGAAATTAGAATTCTTATTATTAACAACAACGTTCTAAGTTACAAATAATTGTACAAGGAAATATATCAAATAGTTCATATAGTTTAAGAATAAGTGTTTTAAACGAGATTAAACGTATCAACAACCGATGAAATGAAGTACATCTAGCTACACGCATTTGTAACTCAAACAATTACTGAATAGCACAAAACAATATATGGGAAGGCTGAGAGATACTTGGCGCTATCTTCGGTTGTTGAAAATAGACAAGCACTTACATGGCGGTTGAAATGTAGACAACTTTTCAGAATTTAACAACAGTATCATTTATCACATTTTCTCATGTTCATTACTAGCACACACTGGCAAATACGCTTCATATAGGTATCTTGTGAAAATCGGAAACAGAACTTTATAAAGCTACAGTATGGTTTCCATATGACGAACATATGGCGTTGATAAAATGTGCTTTTAATGCATGATGAATCCGGAAATCTCATTTATTGGGTTTTGAAGTTGAGGCATTAGACATAAATTAACTTGAAACGGTGCTTACACCACTACTCCAGGGTAAGCCATTTAAGTAATATTTATATATATATATATATATATATATATATATGGAGATAAGTATTTGTGAAAAAACAAGACATAAATGTACAGACCAGACTACGGCCATAGATACAATATCAAGGCCTCTGCCAAACCAGTGAATTTGGTGTAGACCATGACTTATATACTATGGAATTACATGCAACACATCTGGACAGAGTGGACAAATTTACATACATGAACTTATAGCTTTATATGAGTAGGATACGGTTAAAGATTCATGACTACTCGCATGCTATATAAAGGACAGCCGTAGTCTAGTCTGTACATTTATGTCTTGGTTAATCACACATACTTATCTCCATATATATATCATGCATTGTGGAAGAGCATCAAGAAATCCCAAAAATCGTAAATTCGGTTGTTGTGAATTTAATTATCTCCCCCTTTAGATATATATAATATATATATAAGGACTATGTTAAAGTTAAAACTTGACACACACACACACACACATATATATATATATATATATATATATATGTCAAGTTTTAACTGTTTCAATGTAACACCAAAACACCAACACAAAATAGAGGTTTAACTTCTTTTATTTTGTGTGAGAAAGAGAGAGAGAGAGAGAGAGAGAGAGAGAGAGAAAGATAAAGTGAAAAAGAGAGAGAAAGATAGAAATGCTGCCGGAGTTTTGAATGACTGGTGTAATTTGCATATCTAGTGAGGAATAATAACTAATTTTGTAATAAAATCGAAGCTTTAATGTTTAAGATCCTACACACTTGTGTTGTATGGATAACAATAACACATTTTCGTTTTCTTTCACACCTACTATGTCTCTTAATCGTTACCTTTTTAACATCATACAATTTATTTGTACATACACTTTGAATCCTTTTTAAGTTATAAGAAACAAAACTTATACCCATGATATCAACCTACTGACATATCTAAATACACACTGATTCAGTTATGGTATCTCAATCAATCGATAATTAAAACTGCATGTGATATGTAAAACAAATTAGAAATATGTAATGTTATATAACCATGGTGAGAATATCTTTCATTCAGAGTTGTCAACATTTTTATCAATATAATAAAACCTATTTCATTTCCTTCAAGTCTACCCATGGTATATAAAATTTGAAATGCCGTGTACTTTTACTATGGTCAAGTCGATAGTATTCAAACAATTTAGTGTGAAATAAACGAAATAGACGAACGATATTTTTGGTGTAACAAGTATCCGAAGGGGAAAACAAAATATACCGATGGTGCTGGTTTCTATGGGTAAAACGCGTTTACGTCACAACCGTATGCAACGTACCATATTATAATATTAACACAAAACGCAAACACTGATTGTACTCATGAACTAGTCATATGAGAAGATATCCTATGATTTATGTATTGTCATATAAGAAGCATAATATGCTGCATCAAAAATCGTGATATTGTACTGATTTTTTTTTAATATTTTACCAAAGTCAACAGTTAATTCGTAAATTCAACATTATTTTATTTACTTTTTACTTGTCTAACACAAACACTTGCTATTACTAAAAGAAATTAATAAACTGCATTAGTACACACCTGAAGTACACAATGGTGCCCAAATCATGTTGTAATTGGAGGAAGACCTGCAGTTCTTCAGGCGACCTCAATGGAACTGGCAAACTTGAGTTTATAGATTCAATGTCAGCAATCCCGATGACCTATCATTGATTCAATAATAGTTATATAAAACTGTGGCCAAGTACATTCATAGTTTTAGTTCCGGAAACTATTCTTCGCAGGGAGCTCGATGCCATTATGTATAAGTGACATGCATTTTGTTTCTTAGTATTAGCAGTGGAAACCATTAAAAGAGTATTCGAGTTAAAATCAATGACAAAAGATTAGTCACATAACACCTATAATTGTCATTGTCATCATATTACACGTTCTTCTAGAAATTAAACATACATTTACAAATATGTCAATAATACACATCTCTTGTACCTGGAGTCAGTCAAATTATGGTTATATGGACTTTGGAAACAATTACTTCACCGGCGATCGCATCTGCTTCCATCAGAACATGTAACAGACGTTTAATAGCTTCGGCCTATTCAATTTAAGTTGACACACACTGTTTCTTGTCACCGAGTCTTACATTGGAATACTTTTTAACTCCACAATTTATGCCTTTTAAAAGTTGTTACTACTTAACATACCTGGGTTCTGCGGTTGAAAAATTCCGGTCAATAACGTATTTAGTATTTTTTACTTACGATATAGTGACGATACTTTATTTATAGGTAGCAAACGTGAACAAAAAATGATTTTGATATAAATTTGGTCAAGTTGACCGATTTTTAAAACATGGTGGAGGATCGAACCCAAAAATTGAGCATCGTGGGTTCGATCCTTTGCCACGGCTATGTGTGGTATCCTTGAGCAAGACACTTTTCCGAATATGCTTAGTACTGGTTCTAACCAGTAAATATTCGAGCGTGATTCGCCTAAGTTGTAAGAACTTGTTTCACAATCGAAGTAAAATAAGTAAGCATAAACTATTTTAAAAACAGAAACAAATATTTCCGCTTAATAGCATAAGTTTCCTTCATAATATATTGATTGCATTTCGTGTATAGCTTCCTACCGAAGAAGAGAAGCTCGAGTTTGCTTTGAGGCTAATTGTGTCATAGTCAAATTTTATTAAAAAGAAATAAACGGTTCAATAACTTTAATTTCCTTTAATGCTGTTGATTGAAAGTGTGTGTATAGGTTTCAAATATAAAACTGTTGAGGTTTGTTTTTGGGTTAAAAGATTTAAGTTGACTATTACTAAATAATGAAAATATTGTTTCACTCCATAACTACATTTTAATCAATAGCTTAAGTTCCCTATATTAATTTTCTGAAGCGTTTTTATTCCTAACATCTGTATAATGCTTGCTACAGACGTAAATAGTCTACCTTGCTCTTTTAGTTTTAAGGTAACATGAGCTATGCTCTTTTTAAATATGAATATATGTTTCCATCTGGCGCTCAAAAACATCTTTTTTTCAGTTATTGACTGCTTTATATTCTTTATTTTGAGTATTTAGAATGATCTAGAGCGCTGCCGTCTTTGTTACGGCTCTTGTAATTTTTTATAAAAAACATATCCAATGCCAAAAATTACCTTAATACTTCGATCTCTAGGTTCGTCTAACGCCCTTTCAAGTGTTGTCCACTTGACGGGTATCCATTCGCCCCAGTATTCCTGTTGCGATGCGACTTCGAGTATCTTCTTCCTCAGTCCATCTATAGCAGGATCATCTGCAATAGTATTGTTCACAGCAAACTCTTCATCTGCCAAATGACTCAGAGTGACACTTTTTGATAAGAAATTTCTCAAAGCGTCGAAGTACATTTCAGACATCTCGCCTTGTGCGTTCTGTAATACAATATATACTAGATGAATGCAAAAACAGAGGTACAATACAAAGATCATTTAAAATGGCATTTCATAGAAACGTGCTACCTTAAAAAAGACACGATCTTAAAAGAAACTTTGTTTTTAAATATATAAAAGGGGAGTCCATCGGGAATATGCCAAAACTGACTAGAATAAAATACACGTAATAAGTGTAAGTTATCATTATAAGACTAAACGTTATTGTATAGTGCCTTGTATGTATTCAAGCTGACAGTTGTTATACCAAATAAAGCCTAAAATGAAGGGTCATATACCTTGTACGAATGAACTAAACGTTCTTTATTTCCAGATTTTGATAATATTTTCAATCGTTATCCTATTCTAATAGATTTGTGATATTAGAATCGGTTGATTGTTTGCAGTAGTTTTATTCCAGTGTTGCGGTGTTAGATTATTTCAATTTCTATACTGTTACGTTGTCCATCACATGATTTATTCAAACTTCATTAAACCTAGTTTTTTAACAATTTATTTTGTGATGACAAGTCGCCCTAACATGATTAAATTATATCTTAGTAATGTGTATGTCAACACAAATATCCCTGCTGTTGATCGGAAAACAATTTTAACGATAACTAACCAGAAAACAGTCCAACAGTTCCT
This sequence comes from Panopea generosa, assembly GCA_029582155.1. NCBI lineage: Eukaryota > Metazoa > Mollusca > Bivalvia > Adapedonta > Hiatellidae > Panopea > Panopea generosa. The sequence continues at coordinate 56,649,703 of CM055899.1, read as the reverse complement.
TAAAATTTGATCGACGCTGACACATATCAAACTTGACATGCATTCAATAAAAGTGTACATTAAATACATATACATCATGTAGAAGTTATTAATCTGTTAACAGTTGTTAACTTAGACGGACGAATGAACGGATAAAGACAAACCATAATTGGGCATAGATTTAGGAGGAGTTGTAGTTCTACAGATACACATAGATAATCTGACATAAGTACTTATCTCAGACCTTTAAGTGACAGTTTATAGGAAGAAAATGGATTAAATGATCCCAATGTTTTTTGTGTATACTCGCAATTCGACAATCGACCTAATGATCCCATTTGATATTCACTAAACATATACCGAAAGAAAGTAAAACGTTTTAATAATTTACAGTTTTATTGTTGGCGAAAACTTGTCCACGGCCATGATTAATATTCAAATGCCCCAACAGGCTAGCAATTATTCAATTGCCCAAACAGGCATACAATTATTATTCAGTTGCCGCAACAGGCATACACTCATTATTCAATTGCCCCAACAGGCATAGAATTATAACTCAGTTGCACCAACAGGCATAATGTTATTATTCAATTGCCCTTATAGGTCAACTATTTTGAACAGGAATACGTTATTATCCAAAGTCCAATTCAATTCAAAACGATTACACACCTTGTGCAGATAAGAGAAACAGTAGCGTTCAAAGTTAATTACCCAGCCCTGTGCTCATATTCAGTGGCTAGGCACTGCTGACTTTCATATTCAATTGTATATTGTTGAGTTCGCGTTTACCGCCAAATGAAGGGACATGAGGATTGTTAATCAACATGGCCCTTCACCGCCACCAAAGTGGGGGAAGTGAACGCATCAACGGTTATCAAACAAAATGTATTTCGCCATCGACCAAGTTTCATCTTGCATCAAACAAAACACATATTAAATTTTATTCTGAAGGAAAGACCAACATTATCAGATTGAAGCTTGAATAGTATTTATGAATAAATTTGTGCCCAACTCTGCCAAAAGCACACCGTCCGACTCGATATGTCAGGGTACCGAATGTATGTTCCCCCAATTAAAATCACATATTTTCCTATGTACGAATTTACCCTTGGTCTGGCTTGATTCAAGGATTTTATTCATTGTCCTGATATGCCATGTATATACTTTAATCTTGGTAATATTTGAGAAAAAAACATTTTCGTTTTAGGGAGAATTTCCCAAATTTCACTAATGTATTTCCTTATGTTTGTTCTTAGTACTTTGAGTCGGACGGCACCAATATCATTACTGCCACATTAAACGTATAATATATATTGGGCGATTCATTGAAATTCAACAATTAATCACATTTTTGACCAAGTCCATAGAACTGAAATCACATTTCCACTGCCACCAAACATCTATTCCTGTTCTTTCTAACCTAGATTACTTCCCCATGTTGTACCTCTGGCGGTGATGAAAACCAATTTTATCAATGATGATCCGACGATCCACACCGACATTTGACTCTCTAAACAACTTTAAAAGTGTGATATCATTCTGGACATTAAGTTGAAGTTGATGGTTGTAGCTACAATTTCTTTCATAGACTGACTCGAAACTCACCTAACTTTCCTCTTATTATGCAGGTTTGTTTAAGTTTTACCATGCTCCTCATTCACTATAAAATGGCAAGTTTATTGGATGGTATTCTGATGTATTTATTGAATGCATTTGCTTTCCACAGGTCAGATATCTTTATATAATCAGATATGCCAAGCATGGACGCAGTTGTGGCAGCTCCAATTCTAAATGAATGTGATTTAAAACGAACAGTGTCTAATTTTAGTGCTCTTATGGATTTATTAAGAATAACAGAAAACTGATACCGCGTCAATAGACATCTTTCCTAGAGAGAACTATCATTGAATCCAATCCATACTGATCAGTTTTCGAGGAAGCAATTTTTATTGACACTGTCTGTTACTGTTAATGTATATGCACATCGTTTACATGTAACGTTTTCCCAGCATTTTCGGTACTTATTAATGCTATTTCACCCACTCTGAGAAATAAAAAAAAATGTTATTATGAATGCTGCCTTAAAGAAGGCAACTTCATATTCAGAGTGACATATAGTTTGGTATCTTGTATCAGTAAAAGATCGTATCTTTTTCATTCCTTCCAACATTGTGCGTACTACAAATGTTTGAGTAGAATCGGTTAAACATTGCATCTTGCAGCTATAACCAATTCCTGCCAAGTATAAACGGACAGTGGAGTCTGCCAAACCAAGTAGGGAAAGGTATGCTACAAGTTGCGTCACATGCTGAATATCTGGTGGTCACCTTTCTTGTTATTTGTGTTTTGATCTAAATTCGCTGAAAAACTCAAAGCCTCTATTATAAGCTATATATGTGTATTTTCAGACAAAGACGCTTCTATAAATCTATTCATTTCACCTTTAAGAGCAGAGTTTGGAAATATTTCGGAATGGACACTGGTTCTTGTTTTTCTTCTGACACTAATGATCGGACTCTATCCCACTAACATTATTATAGATACTAACGCCATGTTATCGGTGCGGAAGTTTATTTTTTTATTTCTAATTTGATTTCCCCAAACATGTAGTGCCAAAACAATCGGCACCAATTCTACAAACGAAATATCCTTGAAAATAGGTCCTTGTTTTCAGAAAGATGGCCAACCAAGGAAAACCACTTGACCTTTAAAAAATGCTCCAGAACCCAATTCAGCTGACTTGTCACTATAGGTATTTGATTCTAATTTCGTATTATATGTCCATTGCGAGTCTTGGATGACGATTTGACCATTGAAATTACTTAAAAGTGACAACTATATAAATAAATCAGCTTTCATTCCGTTATTAACTCGAATGAAATGATAGAGTCTTTTTATTCCAGACATTGCATCATAAACCGTCTGTTGAATGCCCGGCCTGCTGGAACTACTCGTGTTCAAAAGTCAAAATGCCGACCAGAGATTGAAGTTTTTTAAAGTATCTTTTTTTTAAATGACGTTTTAATTGGATTTTGCTATACTACAATCTTGTCCTGTGGAAATCGTACAACAATTTCATCTGTATTTATTTCAATACCAAGAAAAAACAAAACTGTGGTTGGACCTGTTGTTTTATCATCAGCCATAGGAACACCAAATTGTTTACAAATGTTTTCAAAGGTACACATTAATTCATTATATTCATTTGTCGCCTTATGACCTAAAATTATGAAGTCATCAAAGTCATATGAAGTTTGTTTTTCCCGATATTTTTGCAACCATCAATTGTGTAAATGTTGAAGACTTTTCAAAAATTGAATACGAAATGGAGCAACCAATTGGGAGACATTTATCTATGTAATAATTGCCATCTACTTTAAACCCCAATAGATCAAAATCGCCTGGATAAATTGGTATAAGCCTAAAGGCAGATTTAATGTCCATTTTTTGTCAAAAATGTTCTGGGGCCTAGGTTTCGAACTATATTTAAAAACTTCATCAAAACTTTGAGTAATAAACAGTGCAGTCATTTTTATCTATAAAATCATTTACACTATTCGCCTCTGGGTATGACAAATGGGTTATTTATCTCAATTTTCCATCCGACTTTGGAATAGAGCTAATGGAGACAATCGAATAATGGAAATTGGTTTCAAACAAAAAGGGCCTGCAATACGACCCAATTTTATTTCTTTCTTTATTTTTTCTTTGAATTCTGTTGGATGTTAAAAAGCAGAAATTATTTTTTTTTTATTATTACTGATGTTGGTGGGCCTTGATATTGTAAATGAAAACCTTTTAATGAATACTTGTTATTAATGGGATGTGTTAAGAGATTTTAAAAACATAACTCAGGAAAATGATACCTTTACCATTTATGTTTAGAGATACTCTAGAAGGAACGAGTAAACATCCCAAAAATTAGTTTCCGTGAGTCATCGTATGACGTAACGTCTTAACATAACGCCATTTTTCCATGACGTCATTGATATGTGCAGGCAAGTTGAATGGTAACTCGGTAACCTACGCTCAATAGTAGAGTTATACGAAAAACACCGAACGGCCAATCAGTGGTCAAATTAAACAATTAATATAAACAATACGTCATGTATTATTGCACTTTTGCACCGTATTCTATGTGATATAATGTGGTTGATCTATGTTAAAATCATAAATGAAATGCAGCATGCATGATGGTTCAAATCCAATGCATTTATCATATATATGACTGTATAACTTGCTTCACCTTGTTCAGCTTATCGGCATGTGTTCCTACCAGGATCACAGGCGGTACACCAGTCTTGTCAGACGGGCAGTACCCATGGATCGAGTTCATCCAGTAACTAACATAGTCTGTACAAAGTATATGGATTGAATTAGTATTATTCGACATCTGTAACAATAAGTGTAAAGCTGGTAAACATAAATATCAGAAAAAAAATTCCATGATGCAATTATATGTCTATCTTGCGACAAATTAGATAAGGGACATATATAAGGCCTATACGCCACTCACCTGATATTTACTTTTCACTTCTTATAAAATACGAGTAGACAAAGCCAGTGAAGACGTTTTATGCTCGAATGTGGTAGGGGACATAATATATAAAATAACTTAGTCTGAGGACTTACATTGTCAGATAAATGGATATTAAAAGGTTCCCGAAAAGAGCTTATTTAACGGACTTAAGGAGGAATATACCTTTTAAATTATTTTCGAAATCAGTGGAATATTTGGTATGTAATGAAACTAGAAATAATTTCCAATTTGAATATGCTTTATTTTCTGCGGTAAATATAACACTTCTTTACCTATGACGTCGTAAACATGGCCATGTTTGGTCTTTTTGACGTCCCGATTTATAGCAGCAAAATCGCGTATTTGTCGACCTCAGTCAAGTTATACCGAATGTACAGAATCGAAACACATATCACCACGAACACATTCAACGGATATATGAATTTACATATGCAATTAAATACGACGAACGCCAAATTCTGTAAATATTAGCGAAATACGGAAATTATTATTTTCTCGATTTTTTCGAAAAAAATGCTTCAAATCAAAATTACCAAAAAACAAACCTAGCGATTTTGGAATAATTTTTATTTGAGTTCTAACAATATGCTTCAGAGTGATTGTGAGATTTTGAGCACAATTGACAAACTACTTTTTTTTTATTTTTAATTATTTAACCCCACCCTACGTCAAAAAAGACGTCAACATATTGCATAATTCTACGCGTTTTCCATAAGATTTTCGGCAGTTGATTAAGGTTAAAATATTGTCTAAATCAGTGGTTCAATTAGTATATTATGAAACTAGAAGTAATTTCCAGTGTGAATATGTATTTTCTGCAGCGGTCAATAGAACATATACATGTATTTATATGTGACGTTGCAAACATTGCCATGTTCAGCCTTTTTGACGTCCCAATGTATAGCAGCAAAATCGCATACTTTTCGACCTTAGTTGAGTTATTCCTAATACACAGAATAGAAACATATATCACCATGTACACATTTGACGGGTGTATGGATTTATAAATGCAAAAATTACGACTAACGCCGCAGTTTGAAAATACTAGCGAAAAACGGAAACTATTTTTTTCTCAATTTTTTTCGAAAAAACGGCTTCAAATCAAAATTACCACAAAATAAATCTAGCGAATTTTGCATTATTTTTATATGTTTTCATACTATATATTGATATATATATATATATTTCAAGCACATTTTATGTATGTGTAACAGTTTGCTCCGAACTTTAGAAAGGCCAGACCTGTTGTTCTAATAATTGACAACCGTGATGTCCCCATTTCACTAGCAGTCGTGGAGCTAGTCAGAAATGAGATATTGTTTTGGAATCCAGATCCCTGAAGTGAAAAAAAAAATGACAGTTTTGTACGTTCACCAAACAGACACGCTATCATAAAATGTTATAGACAAATTAGTTGCCACTAAAAAACAGAAGTACATATAACTTGTGTGCACAAAATACTAATATAATGATAAGAACAAACTTGTTTAGTTATCAAAAAACGTATAACTCATGTGCTATACCGACGTTGACGTTTGCTTTAAAGCGTTTTTTGACGTAGGGTAGGGTTAAATAATTGAATATCATAAAACATCTAGTTTGTCAATTTTTCTAAAAATCTCACAATAATTGAACCATATATAGTATGAAAACATATAAAAATTATGCAAAATTTGCTTGGTTTGATTTTTGGTAATTTTGATTTGAAACTGTTTTTCGAAAAGACCGAGAGAAAATATAGTTTCCGTTTTTCGCTAGTATTTTCAAAATGTGGCGTTCGTCATAATTTTTGCATCTGTAAATCCACACATCCGTCAAATGTGTACATGGTGATAATGTTTCTATTCTGTGTATTAGGAATAACTCAACTGAGGTCGAAAAATATGCGATTTTGCTGCTATACATTGGGACGTCAAAAAGGCTGAACATGGCCATGTTTACGACGTCACATATAAATATATATTCTATTGACCGCTGCAGAAAATACATATTCACATTGGAAATTTCTTCTAGTTATATAATATACTAATTGAACCACTGATTTAGAAAATAATTTAACTTTAATCAACTGCCGAAAATCGTATGGAAAACGTGTAGAATTATGCAATATGTTAACGTCTTTTTTGACGTAGGGTGGGGTTAAATAATTAAAAATAAAAAAAAAAATAGTTTGTCAATTGTTCTAAAAATCTCACAGTCACTGTGAAGCATATTGTTAGAACTCAAATAAAAATTATTCCAAAATCGCTCGGTTTGTTTTTTGGTAATTTTGATTTGAAGCATTTTTTTCGAAAAAATCGAGAAAATAATAACTTCCGTATTTCGCTAATATTTTCAGAATTTGGCGTTCGTCGTAATTATTGCATATGTAAATTCATATATCCGTTGAATGTGTACGTGGTGATATGTGTTTCGATTCTGTACATTCGTATAACTTGACTGAGGTCGACAAATACGCGATTTTGCTGCTATAAATCGGGACGTCAAAAAGACCAAACAAGGCCATGTTTACGACGTCACAGGTAAAGAAGTGTTATATTTACCGCAGAAAAAAAGCATATTCAAATTGGAAATTACTTCTAGTTTCATAACATACCAAATATTCCACTGATTTCGAAAATAATTTAAAAGGTATATTCCTCCTTAACTCCAAATTCCCAGTGGTAACCCATATATTTCTAATGTGAAAATACAGGATCCAAACAGATCCTAGCCTTGTTAGTTTAATGAATTTGAAATTTCTTAGGCTTGTCGTATATTAACAAAAAAATATCTCGAATACAACATGGACACAGATATATCGAAATTATAGCATTAACACATTAACCAACTAACTAAAATCGAACTCGAACGAACAGGACAGGGGTAACACTTAATGCCCCTTCCCAGTTTTACGAATGTCGGATATATGCAGTGAGAAGTCGTGTAATAATGATTGATACTTTTTTGAACGATAATTAGTTTTAAAAATTCCATCCGAATATTTTAAAATGTTTAAACATGTTATTTCGTAGCTGAAAGATATAGTGTTATGGATTTTGTTATGTATTATTATACGTTAACTGTGTTCTTCGTTGTTTTTACTTTTATTATCGGGTATAAATTAAGGTCTATTGTTTGGTATTACATATGTCATTTAAAGTAGTAATTTACAGTATAATAATATTGAAATATAGGCATTAATGATTTCGCATACATGTCACGTATAATAATAATAATTACTACGGTAAACATGCCAATTCCAATATTCGTGTTTGAAATGTAATTAGTGTCTCATTTAATTCAACATTTGTTCAGTTTTCATTTGTCCTGTGCCCGACATTGACTTCAATGTTTCCTGCAAGCCACTTATCTCGTTTTTCTACGGTATCTAGTTTGAAATTCTATTGTATAATTTGCCTCGTTATTGACCTAGAATTATTAATAAATGTTAACAAGTAGCAATTTCTATTAAACACGTTAAGCTTACCAGATATTTTACATTTGTCCGAACCACTGGTGTTAAAATAACTGTCGTCTCCTATCACAACATCATCAATGTGTTTGGACATATCGGTGACAAGAAGATACACAGCTCTTGGTGATAAGAACACCTGGTGGGTGGCGTAGAACACATATTGTCCAGCGAAATCCCAGATAGACAGGTTAGCAAAATGGTGTTCATTTCCACATGTCGTTTTCTGAGTCATCTACAACACAACATGAATCCATTAAACGTTTAATTGCGATATTTGTTCGACTATAATAATTTGTTCTTAATATGAATCAAAACTCCTTATTGTAGAAAGAATCAATTAACGAGCGTTTAAATGCTGTTTAACAATTCTTGAAGTCGACACAATTATTATGACGTGTTTTTGGATAGTTTTATGATTGTTAAACGATCATTTTTAATTAAGTGAATTGATTTGTCCCTCAGTTTAATTCAACTGTTTATCAAAAACTTCACAAAAATTAACACATTATAAAACTCATAGAAATGCTGGTCAAAATTTTATTAATCAAGTTACCTGTGAAATATATATTGAAAATTAATACTGCCTCCCCCCCCCCCACCCCCACCCCAATCAATGTGACAATGAGGGTGTCCCACACAGAAAACAATTAATTTCCTTGAATCATAGATACATTTACCACACGAACTGTAGAATATACAATAAAATAACGCGTTTAACTGAATATTTAATCCCAGTATTTATTCCATAATGTTGATATTTTCAGAATTATAATTTACTAAAATATTGAGAGCCTACTATGCAAAGTATACTTGCAAATATCAATGTGGTGCTATGTCGAACTTAAGGCGATCTGATATTAATTTAAATTCAGAAAATATATATTTCTTCCTGTTATTTTCGTCTTTGCAAAAATTAATATTATGTTACATGTCTCTATATTAAAATAAAACATCGAAAACACACGACATTTGCTTATGATTTCAGACGACATCAAATTCTCAAATGTTTCAATTTTAATTTAAATTCGAGTTAATGAAAAGAAATCGTGCGAACACCACTTTCTTTTTATTCGGACGTATTATAGTAAACTGCATAAAATTTGAAATATGTAAAATTCATGACTTTGTCCTGTGCAATCAGTCTTGAATGTTCAACATTGGTTGTTTTTAAAATCGCGTTTATGAAATCCGTTGCATATCATCGGAATAAAAGTTATTATCTTATCACAGGAATAAATATGTAATCTAAAAATGTTACTAGAAACGATTTGAAATTAATTTTGATAATTTGTATAAGTAGAAAACGGTGAAAATCGTCCGAAAAAAATGCGTGCCGCTACGAATAGCAGTAAACGAGAAACTGCGGTACTTCATTAAAGGAAGCTCAAACGAAATATGAGGGTGTATAGGACACGTGTACAGAATGTTGATAATTTATGCCAGATGTATAAAATCGATAGAAGCACCGCAAACATTTTTAATGTTATATGTGTGAACTGAGATGCATACAGGTCTGTATAAATGTTCTCTTGAAAACAGTCATAACAATTTGATGGAACAATCATATCCGATTTGTTTAAACAGTCTAAGCTATCATTTCCAAACACAATGGAATTATTAAAAGCACAGTAAGTGATCTATCAACATTTAAGATAATAACCGAAAACCGACAAACTTACATACAAACCAAAGTAAAATCCACAATTCAATTATACTAATTTGTACATTTTGACAATTGAATAAACGCTACTTTTCTCCGCTATCTCTAACATTGGCTACTGATTTTACGAGAGTCAACAAACATTGAGAACATATGTTATCGGTATATGCTGGATTCATGATGTAACTGCATGTTTTTGTACATGTACGTACATGTATATTTTAAATATAATTAATGCTATTTTTTTCAATTTTCACTTGAGATTTAACCCATTACTCAATGGTCATGTTTAAGATGTTGCTTTAACAAGTTTTATACTATTTAGATATGATCTTCACCTAGCAAGTGCAAAGTAATGTTATCTCCGAGTTGAGTTCTTTGCAAGCCAGTTCGGTTGACGGAACATGCACGGTCATGCCTTTTTTACAGCCATTTCGTGTTAACAAGTTTTTTAGTGGCATTGCTAACTACTGTATAATCAATAGTTACATCTCGGAAACGCTGATTCTACCACAACAAATGTCCAAAGATACATGTAAATATGATACACTGAAATTAACCATTAAGTGCTTCGGTTAAGGCACATACTGATTTCTAAATACCACATGTAAAAGTCCATCGCCTGAAATATGAGGATAGCTGGTAAAATTTTAACACAATTATATAATTATACCAATATTTCCTACCAACCTCGATATCTTCCAAAAGAGTTTGTAGTTTGTCAGAATCGACATCTTCTGACGGTTTGACAACACGCTCTTCTTCTATAAGAGTACAGACATTTGATAAAACAGTATGTTTTCTTAGCTATAATCATAATTATTACATAAAGATATGAATATGTTGATAGAAATTGAGCCTCATGAAAGGAAGTGCACTAATTTAAATCAATACAAAAAATTTCCCTTTGAAAACACGAATTACTAGAACGAGTTGTTGAATCTTTGTTTATATACATTCAATTGAAAATTATTTACTACATGTATTACATTCTGCCGAACTATGGCTTCTCTGTGTGAATACTTATATATTATGACACATTTTAAACGTACAGTACGCGCCACCTTATACCATCACTCTACTCTTTGCGCGGGGTTTCGTTAAAACGCTTTACTCTGCGCATGGACGCATATAATTATATCGCGACGTGAACGGACTTCGCATCCTCCGAGTGACACCGCGTTATCTCGCGTCACCACGAGTGCTAATTAATTTACAATCATGTATTTTACACAAATTGATTTCATTGTAAATCCATTTGTCAATCCATCGTAAAAATATACCAGTACATATTTTTTTTGTTTTGGTAGTTTGTACTGATTTGACTTTTAAATTATTTTTAAATTATATTTAATATCTAACATAAACACCAATCTGATGAAAAGCACATAAGGCACATAAGACATATATCATTATTAAATTAAATGAATAACTTTTTAAAGCAATGTTTCTCACAGCGTTACTTTTATTTAATTTGAAGATCCAGATGTATTCGCTTAACACTGACTCAATGTGACCGGTTCAAGCTACAACATGTTGCTGGGTAGTATACAATTGAGATATTATAATAAGTTATTTGATTTATCAGTAACATGTACATCAATGTATCTAGTGAAATAAAAATATACCATCATCACACACGATATTTTCGTCTGGTCGTTCTCTTGTATAAATAACTTCTGAGGATTCCAAAGTTGAAGATGTAGCTGCATCAGTTTTATACGAACTATCAGTAAAGGGCTCAATAACATCTGTATCTTTGCTTTGTTTGTAATTACTCAACGAATCAACGAGACGCTTGGAGGTTTCATTTTTTATTTCATCTGAAATGTATTTAAAATAGTACTGTGATTAACATTAGTTGTCATGTTGTTTTTTTAAAATCTATAGTTATAGACATCAATTGATTTTCTTTCAGATTAATTAAAATATCATATCAGTTGTTGTTTAACAATAAATAATCCAATGTCTCACTTACTGTATTCACAAAAAAATGCATTTTAAAGTCATAGGAAGTATGTCGAGTCAATCATTTTTGTCGAGTAATGATTTATACTGACATACTTATGTCGCTAGGATTTTATATTATAATTATATTGACCTAATCAATAAACAAAGTTAACAAAATGTTTGGACTCTGGATCTCGGATATCTTGAAAAAGGCAGAAAAAAATCAAAGTAAAATGGCATGATGCTTGAGTGTGTGTTTTATGTGTCTGCGTTCGTGCGTGTGTGTGATGTGGAGAGAGAGAGAGAGAAAGAGAGAGAGAGAGATCTTGGGCCTGTAACAAAACTGGGATATAGTTTAATTAAAACAAACAACTTTTAAACATGGATTGGGATTGCGAATGCGATGTCCTTGTAGGATCGGGTGTTTATTTTTATATGAAACATTGTTTTAAAAAATGGGAGTTGGGACTGAGAAGATGCTTTTTTTGGATCGGTAACACAATTGAAATAAGACAGAGTGATTCATTTAATACAAAAACGACAGAGTGGTGTGCTGGGTGTTTATGTGATGATGAGCATGGCCGGTACTGAAGTTGATAAAGGCTAAATTATTATCTTATGATTTTACTACAGAAAGTAAACTAACTTGAAAAGAAAACAATTGTGGGATAAGGGGCTCGGTTGTGTTCGGGCAGGTACTCACATAGAAATCGGACCAGTCAAGTTAAAACAAAGGCATTTCCATTAAGAACATTCGTGATCTAGGTTATTGAAGTGTTATCAGTTTCAGTAAACATCTTAAAATAATGCATTTTATATATTCTAACCACACTACAAAAAAGAAAATAATCCGATAAATGTTCCTGTAAAAAGTCACTTTTATGCATTTACTGTCTTTCCAGGAGTACCTAATCAGTTATGCAAATAGGGCAAGTGATGATGGGTGTTCAAAATGTTTTAGATTTCTTTGTGCAAATGAGCAACTTGATCTGAGGAGTGACTTTGTTGGTTAACGACATGCGTTGGCTTCTGTTATTCAACATAGGCCTTAAAAAAAGTTTGTTTCATATTTCATGTAAAGACAATGTTCATGAATAACAAGATGGTACTCAGTGCCTACAAGTCGCTACAAAAAACCGTAACACACATTTTTCGCTTTCAAATTTGATTAATGATGTCTTAAACCAAACATTTGCAATATACTGTTGTGTTTTCAGTATCATCTAGAAATGTTGTTCAGTGCATTGGTTATGACGTATTTGGAGGACCAGGATATTCATCTTGGCAGTGGCTGGTCTACATGTATGTAATGAATACCAGGGATGGATTGATCAAGATTATGTTCCACTTGGTTTTGATACAGATGCAATCGATGGTGACATACTATTTGTTTGTCATAAATTCTCATAAATATAGTGCTTCCATTCCTTTTGCTATATTACCATAATCAAATAGTCAATGACATATTAATTTATTTGGAAGAAGATGCATAATACATTTTAGCACTATCGAGCATTGTCAAATGAAGTTTTTGTCTTGATAATTTGTCTATTGTTCATGCCTATCACCTGTCAATAATTCGTTTTCTAAAGACAGCTCTTTCATGTTTTATTTAACTATATATGAAGTAATGTACATTCATGAGAACAAAGATAAGTCTTTGTTTGTCTTCAATATAATCATTCAGTCTCTGATGGTCTTTTTGTTAACGATGATCACATATAAATTATGTCTACTCTAGTATGTGCAGTACAGTAATACTATGTAACAGTTGAATAAAACACATGATGTGTTTAATGAAGAGAGAACTCTTTATTCACAAAAGACGGTACATGTACCTACATAAACAGTCTATGTGAATAAAAGTATAATAAAATGCTTCCATGCATTCAAAGTGAGACCACCAGTGTCTGTTGATTGTAGACTGCAAATACACCAATATTGAAGACAAAAGTGTTATGGTGTCTTGTAATTATATCATTGATAGCTGAACACTTTATATTATTACACATTGTGGTGTCTGTTGTGCCAAGAAAATATTTGATGCAGAGTTGAATTGCCAAAAATGTACATTTAATTCAGTAATTTGTCATTGCATGTGTATAATGTTACTCATAATGTACATATATTACAGTGACATGTTGAAAGGATTATTTTTAGTTTATTGACTGTTCATTTAATGCAAGGTTGTAGTATTTTATATAAGCATAGAACCTACAATTTAAACATTTACTGGGCAATTATCGCATTCATGACGATAGTTTTAAGGCCGAATTGATCATCTTTTCACTAACTTCTTTAATCAAAAAAAAAGAGAAGGAAAACACCAATTTCTGAACTATTAGGTGATAATTATTGTAAAGTTGATACTTATATATTACAAAGTACTTATTCAACAGCCCTCGGACGTGCCCCATCATAAAATATGCGCGATTCGTTACTACCGGAAGTGACCCGGTATCACCTGACAAGGCAGTGTCAATAAGCAAACGTTGCGACATTGTAAGATTTAATTTAAAATGGAAACTTCACAGAATGCTAGATATATCATTAATATTATCTTTAATTGAACTGCAAATAAACCATAACTAACAATTTGAAAATTGATTTAAATGAAAAGTGATTCGTTAACACGACATTGTACTTTTCACCGATTATTTATAGGAATAGCATTATACCAATACCTTTTGTTAACTTGGTCCACATTCCATCCTGTATAGAAACCTTACATTTTTTCATATACACTTGTATGCCATTTGTGCTCTCCTCGGAATTGATATCAACAGATTCCCCTAGCATTCGTTTTGTTAGTGACGTCTTTCCTACATTGAAATGTCCGACAACCATGACCCGGATGTTGTGAACTTTTTCTTTTCCCTCAGTAAGTGCTTGCTTATATATGTCAATAGACTTCGCATTCATACGTTGTATCTCTTTTGGTAGCAAGCGGCCTTAATGGAAAAAAAAGATATCCTTAAAAATATAACATGATATACTACAATTCCAAGAGCAAATGATTTATTTAGATTATTTAATGATATTTTTTTTAATAGAAGTATATTTTCATTTGTGCAATATGACGTATGTAATCAAATTGAAATATGTTAAAAACAGCGTTCGGTGTCATGATTTAATATCATACAACAACACTAACATCATATTTAACCAATACACCTACCTCGCAACAGACTGAAATGTGAGCAATATTTATAAATATCAAACTTCATGGTATATATCGATTGTAATTCAGTGAACAGAATAGTGTAATGTATAAATACGACGCATTCTTTGATGTGTAGCTGTAAAACCTACTAATTATTAAATAATTATACACGCCAAATAACAAAATGGTAAAATGCTCGTTAAGTGAAATTCACCAAAGTATGATAATTAAAAAAAAAACATACGACAAAACTTCCACACATCATTAAAGTGTCCATGTCAATGTATTCGACTTGACTATATATCATTTTAATGACGCTATGAAATTTAAAAATAATATCATGAATTTGTGATACGATAAGTATTTGTTAAATGGAAAGTCGTAATGTTTTTTTCAAATTTTATTTTTTTATTGAGATTGTCTTAAATGCAGAAAATGAATAGTGCTATTTAGAAATTAATGCTTTTCTTTATATGTTAAAATCAATTTAAAAATAATATTAAAACACAACATACTTTAATCTACTATACGTTTATGACCGCGAATATTCATTGAAAGTTATTTTTACTTATTATGGTATTGAGCTTTATGTTTTATTATTTTACATTATTGAAATCATCTGGTCACATTATCGGAGTCAAACTATTTATCTAAAAACAAAAATAAATAATGATATTTACATGTTTATATTTGCGTATGATCGATGTAAAGTTGTATAACAAACACTCTGGACCAAACTTGTTCAATTAACTTAAATGATGAAAACCAAATGTAAATTGAATAATCCTATTACTTTCTACATTTAATAAATTTAAACTTAATTTTGTTTGAAATATGTTTCAGCGTTTCGAGAAGACACTGTTGCGATATGACTAAAATATTCTTGAAACATCGCTAAACCCCATATGCAGATTGTTTTTAAACATATTATGTCCACTGGCCACGAGGAGTTGGTTGTCCAAATAAAAACAACGTAATACAATGGTTTACTTAGAGAAGGTTCGCATGTATCTACCAATAGCAACCGCTTGTTGGTTTATCGACTTGTTTGATTGACAGATCGTGTCTGTACGATCGATTGGTATGAACCCTAGTGCTGTAGAAAACATTCATTGGCCTTCCATAAACACAGTGGATGTACCAAGATGTTTTCAACCGAGACGATACTCGCTCCCAGGTTTGACCGTGTTATTCGATATTCGACCGATATTTAGTTTGTTCAACTGACGCATTTTATCAGAGTTGCCAACAATTGTGATGTGCAACAATGATTTGTCATATTTTTCTCAAAAAATAATGGTATTTAGGATACTGTCTTTTTAGTAAGACTGAGCGTCGAAAATACTTGCTTTGCGTCTACATATGTGTTACAGTAGAAAATATATCCATTAAGTTATGTCCAACAAGTAAAGAGGAGAATCTCATAATAACATATATATTAAAATAATTTTGATTGAACAAAATACAGTTGGCACGGTGACTCGTAAACGAGATTTGTATACTGATTTCAATAAAATAAACAATGCCGCATTGTTAATGGTTTTCGATTGTTTTATTTCTAGACAAATGAAAATTCATCAGTTAGTAATACAACTAATTTTTTTTGTAGATTAGAAACCAGCGAAATATTTTCGACTACGGTTGACCTCATCAAAATTGCTATTGCCTTATAAAAGTGTAAATTTGTACATTTCTTTAATCCAAGATAAGCGTATATCAACTTGAATAAATATCAAAGGGCGTTGGAAAATAAAACTAAATAAACAACATCGCTATCATAATTCACTCAGATTATAGCATTTTAACTGCATAAGTTAAGTATTACGATGATCTCAATATCGATAGATTTCTACTTCTCAACATCAAAACATTTTGAGGCGGTGTCTTAAAGTTCACATATATTCAAGCAAAACAAATTTTAACACCGGAAAAAAACTGATCTTTATTGCACAATAAAAAATTACATGATCAGTTGCTATCATTGATTTAAATGTAATGTCCATTATTCTTGAACCGCCATGACATGTTGTCTATACATTTCAATGCTCATAATAGCAAACTATAGAGCGGTTCATATACATTTTGAGCTTTCGTAGCATTCGAGTTAAAATAAATTGGTATGACCGTAATGCATACGATTTTAGACTGGTGGTGCATTCTAGCACTAAAACAAACAAAATTAAGTCTGTGAATAGAATTGTTAAATAATGTTTTCAAATTAACTTTGTCGTAACTAAATCATTTTGCCGATTAAAAACCAGCTAAATACTTTCGCCTGTGATTTACTTAATCAAAATTACTATTGTATTATAAAAGTGTAAATCTGTACATTTCTTTAATCCAAGAGAGACGTAATACAACTTTAGTAAATACGAAAGCACGTTGAAAACTAAAAGAAAACAACAACGCTATTATAATCCACTCAAATAATCGCATTTTAACTGCAAAAAATAAGTACTGCATATGTGGAATTACGTTTTTCTGTTGGGCTTTGCCTCGAATACAGTCTCATTAACATTATACTAGCGAATATATTGAAATTATTGTATCGCTATTCAAAAGTATTTATGCGAAATACAATTAAAACATTGTAATCAACATTTAATTTTTGAAATATTTACAATCAACCACATTTTCTTGACGGAAACACAATGTTTGCTCTCCCATCAGTGGTATGTACGAGGGAAATTCAATAAATTCTGTCACTACTGGTCATCCGTAGAAACAATGATGTACAAGAACATGACAAACTCGTGGAATCGTTTGGGGATATTTTAATCAATACACCTGTTGATTCTCAATTTCATCCGATTATAATTGATCAAGATATTTATTGTTGAATTATACACACTCATTTATAGTGGCTATATTTAAATGCCATAAAGAAACCGGAAGAAAAATTAGAAGTAAATGCTTATATTAAAGCCCCATTATTTTGCTATCATAGTCAAAAGAGATTTATTCTGAATTGTGTCGTATACACGATAGTCCTATCGTAACATTAAGAATAGTTTTTCGTTGAATTAAGAAACTGAAGGGGGGTCAGCAAAGCATGGGTATGAACCAACGGCGCATTGATAACAAACAATGGGTTGGTAATTTGAGGCTAGGCCGGTCAAAACAAAGATGACAAGAACCGTTAAAAAGGATTTATATTTCATTTTCTTCCATTCTAGTGAACCTGTTATACATATTCTTTACGAACAGGGTTAAACAACTAATGACAAGTTTAAAAAAGATAAAGTATTTCAATCTGTCAAACAGTTTTATCAAAATAAACGACCAAGTTAAGGTTTAGAAGACAAACAGCTTATTTATGACAATGCTTCTAACCACAATATTAAAAGCGAACAATTATTCGTAGAACATAAAATGGTAAACATGGGTATGAACCAAAGGCGCATTGATAACAAACAATGGGTTGGTAATTTGAGGTTAGGCCGGTCAAAACAAAGATGACAAGAACCGTTAAAAAGGATTTATATTTCATTTTCTTCCATTCTAGTGAAACTGTTATACATATTCTTTACGAACAGGGTTAAACAACTAATGACAAGTTTAAAAAAGATAAAGTATTTCAATCTGTCAAACAGTTTTATCAACATAAACGACCAAGTTAAGGTTTAGAAGACAAACAGCTTATTTATGACAATGCTTCTAACCACAATATTAAAAGCGAACAATTATTCGTAGAACATAAAATGGTAAACATGGGTATGAACCAAAGGCGCATTGATAACAAACAATGGGTTGGTAATTTGAGGTTAGGCCGGTCAAAACAAAGATGACAAGAACCGTTAAAAAGGATTTATATTTCATTTTCTTCCATTCTAGTGAAACTGTTATACATATTCTTTACGAACAGGGTTAAACAACTAATGACAAGTTTAAAAAAGATAAAGTATTTCAATCTGTCAAACAGTTTTATCAACATAAACGACCAAGTTAAGGTTTAGAAGACAAACAGCTTATTTATGACAATGCTTCTAACCACAATATTAAAAGCGAACAATTATTCGTAGAACATAAAATGGTTATTCAGGTTGAACCCCCCCTCCCCCCCCCCCCCTCCCCCTTATTCTCCTGCCTTAAGCTCATGTGACTTTTTCATATTTCCTATGCCAGAAAAATGCTCGCAGGTAAATTCTATGCTACTAGAAGTGCCCTTGCGTCAGCAATATTTCAGTGTTTGAACAGTATACCAAGGGAAAACTACTTTGCGGCATTTAGGTGGTGGACAGCAAGAATTCAGAAGAGTGTATCTGTTCGGGGGAATACTTTAAAGAGTAGGTCTTAAAAAATCCAGTTTGTGTGAAAATCTTAAATATCGGAAGACCAGTGACAGGTTTTATTGAATGCCACTCATATATCGGCAATAACATCTGAATCAACATAAAACTAAGTGTATTTCTACAATACAAATACATTCAATGTATTTTAAATAATTATATTGTGCATCGTTATTTCCTGAAATATATCCTTCAATATTGCTTACGCTGTCAAAATGCATCTGTAGAATACCGTACAAACAAGAGTGAGTATCGTGTCGTTCGAAAAACATATAGCAATGTTGGTATTCGTCTCGCTACACAGTTACGCACCTTTTTCCCCAAGGTAACATGATTTTACGCTTAAAAAATATTTGGTAATTTAGTATTGAAATATTTTCAAAATGATTCATAGTGGTTGTGATTTCTTGCTGCAAATGAGTAGAACAAAAGTTGGCGTAGCATATACTGCAATAAGACATCAATCGTGTTAAGAAAGTGAGTTTTATAGAATTTCAACTGATGCATGTATTTTGAGGACTTCATTTTCCAGAAAATCTCAGGCTGTCACTTCAACCTCTTAAAAAACAACCTGGTCAACCAACAAGTTATAGTGCATTTTTATGTGAGTATACATTTCTGCTATGAAAATATTACTTAAAAAATGATTGTATGTGGAATTCTTATTTTACCATGGAAATCCTAGACCTTATTTTATATAGAACAAAGAACAAAGTTCAACTGTGTAGTAAGACCTTATATCCACCGTGATCAAGTTTAACTGAAACCCCCACCTAGTAATGTCTTCAATCAATATACTGTGAAATCATTATTTTTTTCGTTGATTTCTTGGGGGGCCTCGACAACGAAATTAAATCTAAACGTAATGGTCGTGGATAAAATTTTGGTACATTCGAACTGCATATCATTTACCTGTACTTAAACATATTCTTACCTTTATAAGCTAGATTTATATGTTAACAATAGTTTCTATTTAGTGTGCTCATTTATCTTTTAGATGTATCGAAAGTTAAATTTAAATTTGAAATCTTTAATTTAGTGCACTGATTAAGTTAAAATACGGTATCTGTTTTAATATTCCAACCGTTTGATTACATAAACAATGCGTGTCATTATCAGAGGTAGTGTGTTTACTCGCTTATATGTTATTTTGATCTCTGTGGAAAGCGCTTAAAATAGACCGTTACCTAGATGTCCATTACAACAGTAGACGACCAATTCTACGTCAGCGTGACTTTTTTTTTCAGCTTTGTTTCGAGTAGTTATTTTTTAAAAAGAGAATAAGCGTGCGAATAAATACAATGCAGATTTATAGTATTTCATCAAAAAGTCGCCTATTGGACTATTATAATTTTATTTCTGTTTGTTGACGAGGAATACATATTTCTGATGAGTGAATTTGCGTTTGTCTCGACCTACGTACATCTTCAACTTGTGATACGTCCTCTCCAATTTGTGTTTTCATAACAGTTTGACAAAACACTAAAGTGCCAACTAATTGACACCTCTCCCCTCGATTATGTTGCGAAGAACATTTAATACTGCGTGTGTAGATGCAGGAGCGTTGTAATTATAGCATATATATTAAAATGGTTTTGATTGAACGAAATACAGTTGGCACGGTGACTTGTAAGCGAGATTTGTATACTGATATCAATAAAATATACAATACCGCACTTTAAATGGTTTTCAACTGTTTTATTTCTAGGCAAATGAAATAAAAGATATCGTGAATTTGTATTACAACTAATTTATTTCGTAGATTAGAAACCAGAGAAATATTCTCGACTACGGTTTTCTTAATCAAAATTGCTATTGCATTATAAAAGTGTAAATCTGTACATTTCTTTAATCCAAGATAAACGTATATCAACTTAAATAAATGTAAAAGGACGTTGAAAAATAAAACTAAATAAACAACATCGCTATCATAATTCACTCAGATTATCGCATTTTAACTGCATAAGTTAAGTATTACGATGATCTCAATATCGATATATTCCTACTTCTCAACATCAAAAACATTTACGGCGGTGTCTAAAAGTTCACATATATTCAAACAACACAAATTATAACACC
Organism: Panopea generosa; assembly: GCA_029582155.1. Taxonomy (NCBI): domain Eukaryota; kingdom Metazoa; phylum Mollusca; class Bivalvia; order Adapedonta; family Hiatellidae; genus Panopea; species Panopea generosa. Next base: position 56,628,586 of record CM055899.1, on the reverse strand, counting down.
GAAAAAAAAAATCATTATTGCACAAACAAAATTTACATATTCAGTTGCTATCATTAAATTAAATGTAATGTCGATTATTCTTTAGCCGCCATGACATGGTGTCTATACATTTCAATGCTCATAATAGCACATGATGGAAGCACTCAAAGACGTACGCATGTTTATTACACCATTTATTATATGGGACTCCCATAGTAATACACAAATCTTACCTTGCTCAGCTTTCAATTTTTCTGCAAAGTAAACGCAATTCAATCGTAAAATGGTATCGTGTCCAATAAAGCACAGTTATTAAACAATTTCAAAGATTGATTACTTGTTGATGTTGACGAATTAAATATGCAACATATTTCTTTTGGTAGTTGTGTGACTTTGATTTTTAAGCTACGGACAATGGTGATGTGCATTAAATGTTGTTATTTTGTGGTAATAAACGGCAAGTTTATATTAAAATTGTAACATGCAAATAGCTGGTAAAGACAGGACAAGGTCATATGAAAGCGCAGATTAACATACAAATGGCGATTCGATTGCCCAACTACAATTTGATAGACCAATGTGATGTGAAATATTCCTCCGAAGTTAGAACTAATTTTAAACACAGTTTGATTTCTCTTTATATATACTTTATGGTAACAGGTATATAAAATCATAGAAAAATAATAAAAGCGAAAACAATAACGCTTATCTCTAAGACTTTATCGTTTTATATAAACACTTCTATGGTAAACAGTCAATAGTTAACGAATTGATCAATATGTATATCAAAATACATTAATAATAGAGAATTAAAAACTATATAATTACCGTAGTCGTTGTAATTGTTAGATGCAGATGTGCTATTGAAATTGTTTTTAAATCAATCGTGAATTTGCAGATGGAACAGTGGAAATAAATGCATGGCTGAGACAACGGTGGAGGAGACAATGATTGTACAGATTGTGCAATATTATCAAAAATATGTGATGTATCTATTTTAAGTGTTTCCTGTTCTTTTATAAATCTATGTTGATACATCGAAAATTAGATTATTCGAGTCAAAGTCAAAATCATGTTTTCCAAAAAAATAATGTAATTTAAGATACTGTTTTCTTAGTAAGACTGATAGTCGAAAACACTTGCTTTGCGTCTACAAAAGTGTTACAGTAGAACATATAGCCATTAAGTTGAAGTCCAACAGGTGAAGAGGAGAAATTCATAATAGCTTATATATTAAAATGATTTTGAATGAACGAAATACAGTTGGCACGGTGACTCGTAAGCGAGATTTGTATACTGATTTCAATAAAATATACAAAACCGCACTTTAAATGGTTTTCAACTGTTTTATTTCTAGGCAAATGAAAAAAAAGATATCGTGAATTTGTATTACAACTAATTTATTTTGTAGATTAGAAACCAGCGAAATATTCTCGACTACGGTTTTCTTAATCAAAATTGCTATTGCATTATAAAAGTGTAAATCTGTACATTTCTTTAATCCAAGATAAACGTATATCAACTTATTAAATAAATGTAAAAGGACGTTGGAAAATAAAACTAAATAAACAACATCGCTATCATAATTCATTCAGATTATCGCATTTTAACTGCATAAGTTCAGTATTACGATGATCTCAATATCGATAGATTCCTACTTCTCAACATCAAAAACATTTACGGCGGTGTCTAAAAGTTCACATATATTCAAACAACACAAATTATAACACAGGAAAAAAAACTGATCTTGATTGAAAAAAAAATAAATTACATGATCAGTTGCTATCATTAAATTAAATGTAATGTCGATTATTCTTTAACCGCCATGACATGGTGTCTATACATTTCATTGCTCATAATAGCACATGATGGAAGTACTCAAAGACGTACGGCATGTTTACTACACCATTTATTATATGGAAAACTCATGTTAATATAAAACAAGTCTTACCTTCCGCAGCTTTCATTTTTTCTGCAAAGTAAACACAATTCAATCGTAAAACGGTATCGTGTCCAATAATACACAGTTATTAAACAATTTCAAAGATTGATAACTAGTTGATTTCGACGAATTAAATATGAAAAATATTTATTTTAGTAGTTGTGTGACTTTGATTTTTAAGCTACGGACAATGGTGATGTGCATAAAATGTTGTTATTTTGTGGTAATAAACTGCAATGTTATATTGAAATTGTAATATGCAAATAGCTCTTAAAGACATGACAAGGTCATATGAAAACGCAGATTAAATTACAAATGGCGATTCAATTTCCCAACTCCGATTTGATAGACCAATATGTTCTGAGATGTCTTTGCATTCAAGTAAAAACGATTTAGTATAAACGTAAAGCACTGAATTAAACGAATGGAAATAATGTTTTCGAAATAAAACGTGCCTTTCGTTGTAACTAAAATGGTAACACATGCTGGAAGCACACAAAGATGTATGGCATGTTTGTAGTTGTTATATGGATTTGTGATATTGACAATCTCTTTAAATTAACCCGTGAATTTGCGGATGGAACTTTAGAAATAATTGCATGGTTGAGATAATTTTCGAGGAAAACATATAGCGATTGTATTATAAGATACTTTATTTTTAGTCAAAAGAAAAGTTGAAAACATTGACCTTGCGTCTCTATATTTGTTACAATGGTAAATGTGATCGTTACATTTCCAAACGCCCCACAGCAGCCGAGAGTAAACTCGAATATTTGTCAAAAGATGATTTTATTGAGCGAGCTACAGCTGGGACGGTGTCTCTTTTGAAGGATATGCATGGTCAGTTAAATAGAATTTCAATACCGCCCTTAAAATGGGTTCCGTCTGTTTTATTTCACCAAAAAGATACCATATGCCAGTATCAAAGAAACTAATTTGATAATATTTTATTGTATATATTATATAATATTAAATAAATAATAACAATGCAATTCTATTGATATATAGTGCCAATAGGTTCTTTATAAATGACAAGAAATTAGTATTAATAGTCTGAATGCGTGTTTAAATATGCACATTCCGTTGTTAATTCCGTTCCATGCCTCGCTACCATGTACAAGTAAAGTATGATTTCAACCTGTGCTACTTTCTAGTTCTTAGGAACAAATACGCAACGACATGTTGCCGATTTGATTTCCAAATTCTGGGCTTTTTTCGCATAAAATTAAATGTATTGTCGATTATTCCTGACCCACCATGCCATGGTGCCTATACATTACAATACTCATAATAGCACATGATGGAAGCACTCAAAGATGTACGGCATGTTTACTGCACCATATATTATATGTGATACCCATGTTAATACAAAGCATGTCTTACCTTCCCGAGCTGGTCCCATTTCTGAAAAGTAAATATAATTCAATCACAAAAAGGTATCGTGTCCAATAAAACACAGTTATTAAACAATTTCAAAGATAGATAACATGCTGATTTTGACGAATTACATCTGCAATATATTTCTTTTGGTAGTTGTGTGACTTTGAGCATTAAGCTACGGACAATGGTGATGTGCATAAAATGTTGTTATTTTGTGGTAATAAACTGCAAGATTTTATTAAAATTGTAATATGCAAATTGCTGTAAAGACTACACAAATTCATAGGAAAGTATGGATTAACTTCAAAAAGCGATGCGATTTTCCAACTACAATTAGATAGACCAATTCGATGTAAAATATTCTTCCGAAGTTAGAACTAAGTTTAAACATAGTTTAATTTCTCTTTATATATACTGTATGGTAACAGGTATAAAAAAAGAAAAAAAAAGCGAACACATAATGCTTATCTCTAGGACTTTATCGTTTTGTATAGAACACTTTTGTGTTAAATAGTAAAAAGTTAACTAATTGATCAATATGTATATCAAAATACATTAATAATAGATAATTAAAAACCATATAATTACTGTAGTCGTTATAATTGTTTGATGGAGATGTGTTATTGACAATTTCTTTAAAACAACCGTGAATTTGCAGATGGAAGAAAAGAAATAAATGCATGGCTGAAACAACGGTGGAGGAGGCCATGTACCAATTGTGCTTTACAATGAACAATATGTGATATATCTTTTTGAAGTGTTTCATGTACTTTTATAAGACTATGTTGATACATCGAAAATTCGAATAATCGCGTCAACGTCAATATCCTGTCCTTAAAAAAAGAATTGAATTGAATATATTTTCTCTTAGTATGACAGAGAGTCAAAAACACTTGCCTTGCGTCGACATATGTGTTACAAATGAAAATAAATCCATTAAGTTGAAGCCCAACAGATAAAGAAGAGAAACTCATTTTTATATTAAAATGATTTTGATTGAACGAAATACAGTTGGCACGGTGACTCGTATGCCAGAGTTGTATACTAATTTCAATAAACTAGTCAATATCACACTTTAAATGATTTTCAACTGTTTGATTTCTAGTCAAAATGAAAAAAATTATCATGAATTACGATATTCATTTGTTAAATTGAAAATCGTAACGTATTTTTCAAACTTCTTTTTTTTTATTGAGATTGTTTTAAATGCAGAAAATAAACATTGATATTTAGCTAGTAATGCATAATTATCGAAAACAAGAGTTTGGTTACAAATACAACAAGTAGAATGAGTTGTTTGCAATAATATAATACTTTTGTGGAATTTAAAATATCTACTGCAGCAAAACACGAAATTATATATATAACAAAGGAATAAATCAATTAACGTAAGAAAATGCAATAGAAAGACTACAAAAATGACATAATTTGACTTCAGAATGCAAATTACTTTCCAGGCTATGTTTGTGTCATTATTTGATTCTGAAATACATGCAAGAAGGTAGAGATGCATAGACATGTTACATAAATATCAACGATAATCATCCTTGTGAAATCCTATTAATACACATATTGCAAGGGCCATCAAAAACTACCGTTATCGATGTTCAGACCTCTCTGCCGTGTACAAGTTGAAATCCTGCGATGTTAAGCGGGATGATACTTTACCGGATACAGTGTTGGTCGTGTAGACAGTGTAGCTGTGACAGTGCTGACCGCTCATGCCACATGTTGCAGGTTCGAATTCCAACTTGACCCGATGCCACAAAAAATAGAACACGAAGTTCTCAGTGATTTCTAGGAAAAAGAGCGGTTCAGATATGTTCTGAGATTTCTTTGCATTCAAGTAAAAACCAATTAGTATCAACATAAACCACTGAATTAAACGAATGGAAATAATGTTTTCGAAATAAAACGTGCCTTTCGTTGTAACTAAATTGTTAACCCATACTGGAAGCACACAAAGATGTATGGCATGTTTGTAGTTGTTATATTGATATGTGATATTGACAATTTCTTTAAATTAAACGTGAATTTGCAGATGGGACATTAGAAATAATTGAATGGTTGAGATAATTTTAGAGGAAAACATATAGCGATTGTTTTATAAGATACTGTTTTTTTTTGTCAAATGGAAAGTTGAAAACATTTACCTTGCGTCTCTATATTTGTTACAGTGGTAATGTGATCGTTACATTTCCAAACGCACCACAGCTGCCGAGTGTAAACTCGAATATTTATCAAAAGATGATTTTATTGAGCAAACCACAAATGGGATGGGGACGGAGTCTCGTATGAAGGATATGTTTGGTTAGTTCAATAGAATTTAAATACCGCCCTTAAAATGGTTTCCGTCTGGGTTTTTTTCACCAAAAAGATACCACATGCCAGTATCAATGAAACTTATTTAATAATATTTTAAAGTATATTTATTATATAATATTAAATAAATAATGACAATGCAATCATATTGATATATAGTGCCAATAAGGTCTTTGTAAATGACAAGAGAAATTAGTAGTAATAGTCTGAATACCTGTTCGAATATACACATTCTGTTTTTAATTCCGTTCCATGCCTAGCTACCATGTACATGTAAATTGTGATTTCAACCTGTGCTACATTCTAGTTCTTAGGAATAAATACACAACGACATGTTACGCATTCGATTTACCACTTCTCGGCTTTCTTCGCATTCGAGTTTAAATAAGCGGTGTCTAAAAGTTCACAAATATTCAAGCAACACAAATTCTAACACCGGAAAAAAACTGATAGTAAACTTTGCTCCATCATTAAAAACCAAAAACTAACCTGATCAGTTGCTATTACATGTATTAACATAAATGTATTGTCGATTATTCCAGACCCGCCATGCCATGGTGCCTATACATTTCAATGCTCATAATAGCACATGGTGGAAGCACTCAAAGATGTACGGCATGTTTACTACACCATTTATTATATGTGATACCCATGTTGATACAAAACAAGTCTTACCTTTCCTAGATTTGTACATTTCTGAAAAGTAAATACAATTCAATCATAAAAAGGAATCGTGTCCAATAAAACAAAGTTTTTAAACAATTCCAAAGATTGATTACATGTTGATTTTGACGAATTAAATATGCAATATATGTCTTTTGGTAGTTGTGTGACTTTGAGCATTAAGCTACGGACAATGGTGATGTGCATTAAATGTTATTTTGTGGTAATAAACTGCAAGGTTACATAAAAATTGCAACATGCAAATTGCTGTTAAAGATTGGACAAGTTCATAGGTAAGTGCGGTTTAACATACTAATGGCAATGCGATTTTTCAACTTCAATTCGATAGACAAATGTGATGTGAAATATTGTTCCGAAGTAAGAACAAAGTTTAAACATAGTTTTATTTCTCTTTATATATACTATATGGTAACAAGTATATACAATCATAAAATAAGGATAAAAGCGAAAACATGATGCTAATCTCTAAAATTTATCTTTCTATATAAGACACTCTTATGGTAAATAGTAAATAGTTAATAAATGAATCAATATGTATACTAAAATACATTACTTAAAGAGAATTAAAAACTATATGATTACCGTAGTCGTTATAATTGACTGATGCATATGTGTTATTGACAATTTCTTTAAATCAATCGTGAATTTGCAGATGGAACAGTGGAAATAAATGCATGGCTGAGACAACGGTGGAGGAGGCCATGTACAGATTGTGCTATATTATCAAAAATATGTGATATATCTATATTAAGTGTTTCCTGTTCTTTTATTAATCTATGTTGATACATCGAAAATTCGATTATTCGAGTCAACGTCACAATCATGTTCTCAAAAAAATAATTAAATTGAAGATACTGTCTTCTTAGTAAGACTGAGATTCGAAAACACTGGCTTTACGTCTACATATGCATTATACAGTAGAAAATATATCCGTTACGTTGAAGTCCAACAGGTGAAGAGTAGAAACTCAAGTTAGAACTATGTTTCAACATAGCTTTATTTCTTTTTATAAATACTATATGGTAACAGGTATATAAAATCATAGAAAAAGGATAAAAGCGAAAACAATAACGCTTATCTCTAAGACTTTATCGTTTCATATAAACACTTCTATGGTAAACAGTAAATAGTTAACGAATTAATCAATATGTATATCAAAATACATTAATAATAGAGAATTAAAAACTATATAATAACCGTAGTCGTTATAATTGTTTGATGCAGATATACTATTGACAATTTCATTAAATCAATCGTGAATTTGCAGATGGAACAGTGGAAATAAATGCATGGCTGAGACAACGGTGGAGGAGGCCATATACAGATTGTGCTATACTTTCTAAAATATGTGATATATCTATTCTAATTGTTTCCTTTTCCTTTATAAATCTATGTGGATACATCGAAAATTAGATTATTCGAGTCAAAGTCAAAATCATGTTCTCAAAAAGAAATAATGTAATTTAAGATACTGTTTTCTCAGTAAGACTGATAATCGAAAACACTTGCTTTGCGTCTACAAAAGTGTTACAGTAGAAAATATATCCATTAAGTTGAAGTCCAACAGGTAAAGAGTAGAAACTCATAATTGCATATATATTAATATGATTTTGATTGAACGAAATACAGTTGGCACGGTGACTCGTAAGCGAAATGTGTATACTGATTTCAATAAAATATACAACACCGCACTTTAAATGGTTTTCGACCGTTTTATTTCTAGGCAAATGAAAAAAAAAGATATCATTAATTTATATTACAACTAATTTATTTCGTAGATTAGAAACCAAAGAAATATTTTCGACTACGGTTTTCTTAATCAAAATTGCTATGGCATTATAAAAGTGTAAATCTGTACATTTCTTTAATCCAAGATAAACGTATATCAACTTGAAAAAATATTTAAGGACGTTGGAAAATAAAACTAAATAAACAACATCGCTATCATAATTCTCACAGATTATCGCATTTTAACTGCATAAGTTAAGTATAACGATGATCTCAATATCGATAGATTCCTACTTCTCAACATCAAAAACATTGACGGCGGTGTCTAAAAGTTCACATATATTCAAACAACACAAATTCTAACAACGGAAAAAAACTGATCTTGATTGAAAAAAAACAAAATTTACATGATCAGTTGCTATCATTAAATTAAATGTAATGTCGATTATTCTTTAACCGCCATGACATGGTGTCTATACATTTCATTGCTCATAATAGCTCATGGTGGAAGCACTCAAAGATGTACGGCATGTTTACTACACCATTTATTATATGGGAAATCAATGTTAATACAAAACAAGTCTTACCTTCCCGAGCTTTCTTTTTTTCAGCAAAGTAAACACAATTCAATCGTTAAACGGTATCGTGTCCAATAAAACACAGTTTAATAGTTTCAAAGATTGATTACATGTTGATTTTGACGAATTCAATATGCAACATATTTCTTTTGGGAGTTGTGTGACTTTGATTTTTAAGCCACGGACAATGGTGATGTGCAAAAAAATGTTGTTATTTTGTGGTAATAAACTGCAAGGTTATATTGAAATTGTAACATGCAAATAGCTGTTAAAGACAGGACAAGGTCATATGAAAGCGCAGATTAACATACAAATGGCGATTCGATTTCCCAACTCCAATTTGATAGACCAATGTGCTGTGAAATAGCTTTCCAATTAAGTATTGCATTTGTGTATGTATATTTTGATGCCGGGACTTTGCTCCGAATACAGTCTCATTAAAACTATATTTACGAATATATTGAAATTATTGCATCGTTATTCATCAGTGTTTATGCGAAATGCATTAATTATTAAAACATTTACTTTTCTAAATGTTTACAACTGACAACATTTTATTGACAAACACTCAGTTTTTGAACGCCCACCAGTAGTGTACATATTAGCAATAACAACAATAGCAATATTGGTATCCCCCCTTGATCAAGTGGCTATAACTGCAACACTCCACCTTGTTATTTGTTCAATCAATATGGTTATGCAATATTGTTCTAAATCTTGTTACGATGATCTCAATATCAATAAATCCCTACTTTTCAACATCGAAAGTATTTTAGGCGGAATCTAAAAATTCACAAATATTCGAGCAAAGCAAATTCTAACACCAGAAAAAACTGATCCTGAACTTTGCTTTATCATTAAAACCCCAAAATTAATTTGATCAGTTGCTATTACATGTGTTAAATTACATGTATTGTCGATTATTCCTGACCCGCCATGCCATGGTGCCTATACATTTCAATGCTCATAATAGCATATGGTGGAAGTACTCAAAGATGTACGGCATGTTTACTACACCATTAATTATATGTGATACCCATGTTAATACAAAACAAGTCTAACCTTCCCGAGCTTTTTCCATTTCTGTAATGTATATACAATTCAATCATAAAAAGTATCGTGTCCAATAAAACACAGTTATTAAACAATTTCAAAGATTGATTACATGTTGATTTTTACGAATTAAATATGCAATATATGTATTTTGGTAGTTGTGTGACTTTGAACATTAAGCTACGGACAATGGTGATGTGCATAAAATGTTGTTATTTTGTGGTAATAAACTGCAAGGTTATATTGAAATTTTAACATGCAAATAGCTGTTAAAGACAGGACAAGGCCATATGAAAGCGCAGATTAACATACAAATGGCGAGACGAGAGTCTGTTGAATAACTACTCTCCATTCTTTCAAATCTCGTATTATTATGCGTTATTAGCATGTTTACAACTTATCATGTAGGTTGTTAACAAAACAAAATTATGATGTTTACGTTTGGTATAAGTTTACACACAAACAGAAGAATAAATCAATTAACGTAAGAAAATGCAATATATAGACTACAAAAATGACATAATTTGACTTCAGAATGCAAATTACTTTCCAGGCTATGCTTGTGTCATTATTTGATTCTGAAATACATGCAATAATGTAGAGATGCATAGACATGTTACATAAATATCAACGATAATCATCCTTTTGAAATCCTGTTAATAAACAGATTGCAAGGGCCATCAAAAACTACCGTTATCGATGTTCAGACCTCTCTGCCGTGTACAAGTTGAAATCCTGCGATGTTAAGCGGGATGGTACTTTACCGGATTCAGTGTTGGCCGCGTAGATAGTGTAGCTGTGACAGTGTTGACCGCTCATGCCACATGTTGCAGGTTCGAATTCCAGCTTGACCCGATGCCACCAAAATAGAACACGAAGTTCTCAGTGATTTCTAGGAAAAACAGCGGTTCAGATATGTTCTGAGATTTCTTTGCATTTAAGTAAAAACCAATTAGTATCAACGTAAACCACTGAATTAAACGAATGGAAATAATGTTTTCGAAATAAAACGTGCCTTTCGTTGTAACTAAATTGTTAACCCATACTGGAAGCACACAAAGATGTATGGCATGTTTGTAGTTGTTATATTGATATGTGATATTGACAATTTCTTTAAATTAACCGTGAATTTGCGGATGGGACATTAGAAATAATTGAATGTTTGAGATAATTTTAAAGGAAAACATATAGCGATTGTTTTAAAAGATACTACTTTTTTTTTGTCAAATGGAAAGTTGAAAACATTTACCTTGCGTCTCTATATTTGTTACAGTGGTAAATGTGATCGTTACATTTCCAAACGCCCCAGAGCTGCCGAAAGTAAACTCTAATATTTGTCAAAAGATGATTTTATTGAGCAAACCACAACTGGGACGGGGACGGAGTCTCGTATGAAGGATATGGATGGTCAGTTCAATGGAATTTTAATACCGCCCTTAAAATGGATTCCGTCTGTTTTATTTCACCAAAACGATACCACATGCCAGTATCAATGAAACTAATTTATTAATATTTTATAGTATATAATATTAAATAAATAATAACAATGCAATCATATTGATATATAGTGCCAATAAGGTCTTTGTAAATGACAAGAGAAATTAGTAGTAATAGTCTGAATACCTGTTCGAATATACATTTTCCGTTGTTAATTCCGTTCCATGCCTCGCTACCATGTACATGTATGTAAATTGTGATTTCAACCTGTGCTACATTGTAGTTCTAAGGAACAAATACACAACGACATGTTGCGGATTCGATTTCCCACTTCTCGGCTTTCTTCGCATTCGAGTTTAAATAAGCGGTGTCCAAAAGTTCACAAATATTCAAGCAACACACATTCTAACACCGGAAAAAAACTGATACTGAACTTTGCTCCATCATTAAAAACCCAAAACTAACCTGATCAGTTGCTATTACATGTTTTAACATAAATGTATTGTCGATTATTCCTGACCCGCCATGCCATGGTGCCTATACATTTCAATGCTCATAATAGCACATGGTGGAAGCACTCAAAGATGTACGGCATATTTACTACACCATTAATAATATGTGATACCCATGTTGATACAAAACAAGTCTTACCTTTCCAAGCTTTGTGCTCTTCTGAAAAGTAAATATAATTCAATCATAAAAAGGTATCGTGTCCAATAAAACAAAGATTTTAAACAATTCCAAAGATTGATGACATGTTGATTTTGACGAATCAAATATGCAATATATGTCTTTTGGTAGTTGTGTGACTTTGAGCATTAAGCTACGGACAATGGTGATGTGCATTAAATGTTATTTTGTTGTAATAAACTGCAAGGTTACATTAAAATTGCAACATGCAAATTGCTGTTAAAGATTGGACAAGTTTATAGGTAAGTGCGGTTTAACATACTAATGGCGATGCGATTTTTCAACTTCAATTCGATAGACAAATGTGATGTGAAATATTCTTGCGAAGTAAGAACAAAGTTTAAACATAGTTTTATTTTCTTTATATATACTATATGGTAACAAGTATATACAATCATAAAATAAGGATAAAAGCGAAAACATGATGCTTATTTCTAAAATTTATCTTTCTATATAAGACACTCTTATGGTAAATAGTAAATAGTTAATTAATGTATCAATATGTATATTAAAATACATTACTAATAGAGAATTAAAAACTATATGATTACCGTAGTCGTTATAATTGACTGATGTATATGTGTTATTGACAATTTCTTTAAATCAATCGTGAATTTGCAGATGGAACAGTGGAAATAAATGCATGGCTGAGACAACGGTGGAGGAGGCCATGTACAGATTGTGCTATATTATCAAAAATATGTGATATATCTATATTAAGTGTTTCCTGTTCTTTTATAAATCTATGTTGATACATCGAAAATTCGATTATTCGAGTCAACGTCACAATCATGTTCTCAAAAAATAATTAAATTAAAGATACTGTCTTCATAGTAAGACTGAGAGACGAAAACACTGGCTTTACGTCTACATATGCATTATACAGTAGAAAATATATCCGTTACGTTGAAGTCCAATAGGTGAAGAGGAGAAACTCAAGTTAGAATTATGTTTCAACATAGTTTTATTTCTCTTTATAGATACTATATGGTAACAGGTATATAAAATCATAGAAAAAGAATAAAAGCGAAAGCAATAACGCTTATCTCTAAGACTTTATCGTTTCATATAAACACTTCTTTGGTAAACAGTAAATAGTTAACGAATTAATCAATATGTATATCAAAATACATTAATAATAGAGAATTAAAAACTATATAATTACCGTAGTCGTTATAATCGTTTGATGCAGATATACTATTGACAATTTCATTAAATCAATCGTGAATTTGCAGATGGAACAGTGGAAATAAATGCATGGGTGAGACAACTGTGGAGGAGGCCATATACAGATTGGGCTATACTTTCTAAAATATGTGATATATTTATTCTAAGTGTTTCCTTTTCCTTTATAAATCTATGTTGATACATCGAAAATTAGATTATTCGAGTCAAAGTCAAAATCATGTTCTCAAAAAGAAATAATGTAATTTAAGATACTGTTTTCTTAGTAAGACTGATAATCGAAAACACTTGCTTTGCGTCTACAAAAGTGTTACAGTAGAAAATATATCCATTAAGTTGAAGTCCAACAGTTAAAGAGTAGAAACTCATAATTGCATATATATTAAAATGATTTTGATTGAACGAAATACAGTTGGCACGGTGACTCGTAAGCGAAATGTGTATACTGATTTCAATAAAATATACAACACCGCACTTTAAATGGTTTTCGACCGTTTTATTTCTAGGCAAATGAAAAAAAAAGATATCATTAATTTATATTACAACTAATTTATTTTGTAGATTAGAAACCAGAGAAATATTTTCGACTACGGTTTTCTTAATCAAAATTGCTATTGCATTATAAAAGTGTAAATCTGTACATTTCTTTAACCCAAGATAAACGTATATCAACTTGAAAAAATGTTTAAGGACGTTGGAAAATAAAACTAAATAAACAACATCGCTATCATAATTCTCACAGATTATCGCATTTTAACTGCATAAGTTAAGTATTACGATGATCTCAATATCGATAGATTCCTACTTCTCAACATCAAAAACATTGACGGCGGTGTCTAAAAGTTCACATATATTCAAACAACACAAATTCTAACAACGGAAAAAAACTGATCTTGATTGAAAAAAAAAAAATTTTACATGATCAGTTGCTATCATTAAATAAATGTAATGTCGATTATTCTTTAACCGCCATGACATGGTGTCTATACATTTCATTGCTCATAATAGCTCATGGTGGAAGCACTCAAAGATGTACGGCATGTTTACTACACCATTTATTATATGGGAAATCAATGTTAATACAAAACAAGTCTTACCTTCCGCAGCTTTCTTATTTTCAGCAAAGTAAACTCAATTCAATCGTTAAACGGTATCGTGTCCAATAAAACACAGTTTAATAATTTCAAAGGTTGATTACATGTTGATTTTGACGAATTCAATATGCAACATATTTCTTTTGGGGGTTGTGTGACTTTGATTTTTAAGCCACGGACAATGGTGATGTGCATAAAATGTTGTTATTTTGTGGTAATAAACTGCAAGGTTATATTGAAATTGTAACATGCAAATAGCTGTTAAAGACAGGACAAGGTCATATGAAAGCGCAGATTAACATACAAATGGCGATTCGATTTCCCAACTCCAATTTGATAGACAAATGTGATGTGAAATAGCTTTCCAATTAAGTATTGCATTTGTGTATGTACGTTTTGATGCCGGCACTTTGCTCCGAATACAGTTTCATTAAAACTATATTTACGAATATATTGAAATTATTGCATCGTTATTCATAAGTGTTTATGCGAAATGCATTAATTATTAAAACATTTACTTTTCTAAATGTTTACAACTTAAAACATTTTATTGACAAACACTCAGTTTTTGAACGCCCTAGTAGTGTACATATTAGCAATAACAACAATAGCAATATTGGTATCCCCCCTTGATCAAGTGGCTATAACTGCAACACTCCACCTTGTTATTTGTTCAATCAATATGGCTATGCAATATTGTTCTAAATCTTGTTACGATGATCTTAATATCAATAAATCCCTACTTTTCAACATCGAAAATATTTTAGGCGGAGTCTAAAAATTCACAAATATTCGAGCAAAGCAAATTCTAACACCAGAAAAAACTGATCCTGAACTTTGCTTTATCATTAAAACCTCAAAATTAACCTGATCAGTTGCTATTACATGTGTTAAATTACATGTATTGTCGATTATTCCTGACCCGCAATGCCATGGTGCCTATACATTTCAATGCTCATAATAGCATATGGTGGAAGTACTCAAAGGTGTACGGCATGTTTACTACACCATTTATTATATGTGATACCCATGTTAATACAAAACAAGTCTTACCTTTCCCAGCTTTTAACATTTCTGAAATGTATATACAATTCAATCATAAAAGGTATCGTGTCCAATAAAACACAGTTATTAAACAATTTATAAGATTGATTACATGTTGATTTTGACGAATTACATATGCAATATATGTCTTTTGGTAGTTGTGTGACTTTGAACATTAAGCTACGGACAATGGTGATGTGCATAAAATGTTGTTATTTTGTGGTAAAAAAACTCCTAGGTTAAATTGAAATTGTAACATGCAAATTGCTGTTAAAGACAGGACAAGGTCAGATGAAAGCGCAGATTAACATACAAATGGCGAGACGAGAGTCTGTTGAATAACTACTCTCCATTCTTTCAAATCTCGTATCATTATGTGTTATTAGCATGTTTACAACTTATCATGTAGGTTGTTAACAGAACAAAATTATGATGTTTACGTTTGGTATAAGTTTACACACAAACAGAAGAATAAATCAATTAACGTAAGAAAATGCAATAGATAGACTACAAAAATGACATAATTTGACTTCAGAATGCAAATTACTTTCCAGGCTATACTTGTGTCATTATTTGATTCTGAAATACATGCAAGAAGGTAGAGATGCATAGACATGTTACATAAATATCAACGATAATCATCCTTTTGAAATCCTGTTAATAAACAGATTGCAAGGGCCATCAAAAACTACCGTTATCGATGTTCAGACCTCTCTGCCGTGTACAAGTTGAAATCCTGCGATGTTAAGCGGAATGGTACTTTACCGGATACAGTGTTGGCCGCGTAGATAGTGTAGCGGTGACAGTGTTGACAGCTCATGCCACATGTTGCAGGTTCGAATTCCAGCTTGACCCGATGCCACCAAAATAGAACACGAAGTTCTCAGTGATTTCTAGGAAAAAGAGCGGTTTAGATATTTTCTGAGATTTCTTTGCATTCAAGTAAAAACGAATTAGTATCAACGTAAACCACTGAATTAAACGAATGGAAATAATGTTTTCGAAATAAAACGTGCCTTTCGTTGTAACTAAATTGTTAACCCATATTGGAAGCACACAAAAATGTAAGGCATGTTTGTAGTTGTTATATGGATATGTGATATTGACAATTTTTTTAAATTAACCGTGAATTTGCGGATGGGACATTAGAAATAATTGAATGTTTGAGATAATTTTAGAGGAAAACATATAGCGATTGTATTATAAGAGACTGTACTTTTTTTGTCAAATGGAAAGTTGAAAACATTTACCTTGCGTCTCTATATTTGTTACAGTGGTAAATGTGATCGTTACATTTCCAAATGCCCCACAGCAGCCGAGAGTCAACTCGAATATTTATCAAAAGATGAGTTTTATTGAGCAAACCACAACTGGGACGGGGACGGAGTCTCGTATGAAGGATATGCATGGTCAGTTCAATGGAATTTCAATACCGCCCTTCAAATGGATTCCGTCTGTTTTATTTCACCAAAAAGATACCACATGCCAGTATCAATGAAACTAATTTAATAATATTTTATAGTATATATATTATATAATATTAAATAAATAATGACAATGCAATCATATTGATATATAGTGCCAATAAGGTCTTTGTAAATGACAAGAGAAATTAGTAGTTATAGTCTGAATACCTGTTCGAATATACACATTCCGTTGTTAATTCCGTTCCATGCCTCGCTACCATGTACATGTATGTAAATTGTGATTTCAACCTGTGCTACATTCTAGTTCTAAGGAATAAATACACAACGACATGTTGCGGATTCGATTTCCCACTTCTTGGCTTTCTTCGTATTCGAGTTTAAATAAGCGGTGTCTAAAAGTTCACAAATATTCAAGCAACACACATTATAGCAATGGAAAAAAACTGATATTGAACTTTGCTCCATCATTAAAAAACCAAAACTAACCTGATCAGTTGCTATTACATGTATTAACATCAATGTATTGTCGATTATTCCTGACCCGCCGTGCCATGGTGCCTATACATTTCAATGCTCATAATAGCACATGGTGGAAGAATTCAAAGATGTATGGCATGTTTACTACACCATTTATCATGTGTGATACCCATGTTGATACAAAACAAGACTTACCATTCATAGCTTTGTCCATATCTGAAAAGTAAATACAATTCAATCATAAACAGGTATCGTGTCCAATAAAACAAAGTTTTTAAACGATTCCAATGATTGATTAATTACATGTTGATTTTGACGAATTAAATATGCAATATATGTCTTTTGGGAGTTTTGTGACTTTGAGCATTAAGCTACGGACAATGGTGATGTGCATTAAATGTTATTTTGTGGTAATAAACTGCAAGGTTACATTAAAATTGCAACATGCAAATTGCTGTTTAATATTGGACAAGTTCATAGGTAAGTGCGGTTTAACATACTAATGGCGATGCGATTTTCAACTTCAATTCGATAGACAAATGTGATGTGAAATATTCTTTCGAAGTAAGAACAAAGTTTAAACATAGTTTTATTTCTCTTTATATATACTATATGGTAACAAGTATATACAGTCATAAAATAAGGATAAAAGCGAAAACATGATGCTTATCTCTAAAATTTATCTTTCTATATAACACACTCTTATGGTAAATAGTAAATAGTTAATTAATGTATCAATATGTATATTAAAATACATTACTAATAGAGAATTAAAAACTATATGATTACCGTAGTTGTTATAATTGACTGATGCATATGTGTTATTGACAATTTCTTTAAATCAATCGTGAATTTGCAGATGGAACAGTGGAAATAAATGCATGGCTGAGACAACGGTGGAGGAGGCCATGTAGAGATTGTGCTATATTATTAAAAATATGTGATATATCTATATTAAGTGTTTCCTGTTCTTTTATAAATCTATGTTGATACATCGAAAATTCGATTATTCGAGTCAACGTCACAATCATGTTCTCAAAAAATAATTAAATTAAAGATACTGTCTTCTTAGTAAGACTGAGAGACGAAAACACTGGCTTTACGTCTACATATGCGTTACAGTAGAAAATACATCCGTTACATTGAAGTCCAACAGGTGAAGAGGAGAAACTCAAGTTAGAATTATGTTTCAACATAGTTTTATTTCTCTTTATATATACTATATGGTAACAGGTATATAAAATCATAGAAAAAGAATAAAAGCGAAAACAATAACGCTTATCTCTAAGACTTTATCGTTTCATAAAAACACTTCTATGGTAAACAGTAAATAGTTAACGAATTAATCAATATGTATATCAAAATACATTAGTAATAGAGAATTAAAAACTATATAGTTACCGTAGTCGTTATAAGTGTTTGATGCAGATATGCTATTGACAATTTCATTAAATCAATCGTGAATTTGCAGATGGAACAGTGGAAATAAATGCATGGCTGAGACAACGGTGGAGGAGACCATGTACAGAATGTGCTATACTTTCTAAAATATGCGATATATCTATTCTAATTGTTTCCTTTTCCTTTATAAATCTATGTTGATACATCGAAAATTAGATTATTCGAGTCAAAGTCAAAATCATGTTTTCAAAAAAAAAAAATGTTATTTAAGATACTGTTTTCTTAGTAAGACTGATACTCGAAAACACTTGCTTTGCGTCTGCAAAAGTGTTACAGTAGAACATATATCCATTAAGTTGAATCAAACAGGTAAAGAATAGAAACTCATAATAGCATATATATTAAAATGATTTTGATTGAACGAAATACAGTTAGCACGGTGACTCGTTAGCGAGATTTGTATACTGATTTCAATAAAATATACAATACCGCACTTTAAATGGTTTTCGACCGTGTTATTTCTAGGCAAATGAAAAAAAAAAGATATCATTAATTTATATTACAACTAATTTGTTTTGTAGATTAGAAACCAGAGAAATATTTTCGACTACGGTTTTCTTAATCAAAATTGCTATTGCATTATAAAAGTGTAAATCTGTACATCTCCTTAATCCAAGATAAACGTATATCAACTTGAATAAATGTTAAAGGAAGTTGGAAAATAAAACTAAATAAACAACATCGCTATCATAATTCACACAGATTATCGCATTTTAACTGCATAAGTTAAGTATTACGATGATCTCAATATCGATAGATTCCTGCTTCTCAACATCAAAAACATTTACGGCGGTGTCTAAAAGTTCACATATATTCAAACAACACAAATTCTAACACCGGAAAAAAAACTGATATTGATTGAAAAAATAAAAATTTACACGATCAGTTGCTATCATTAAATTAAATGTAATGTCGATTATTCTTTAACCGCCATGACATGGTGTCTATACATTTCATTGCTAATAATAGCACATGATGGAAGCAGTCAAAGACGTACGGCATGTTTACTACAACATTTATTATATGGGAAACTCATGTTAATATAAAACAAGTCTTACCTTCCAAAGCTATTTTTTCTTTTACAAAGTAAACAGAATTCAATCGTAAAATGGTGTCGTGTCCAATAAAACACAGTTATTAAACAATTTCAAAGATTGATTACTTGTTGATTTTGACAAATTAAATATGCAATATATTTATTTTGGTAGTTGTGTGACTTGGATTTTTAAGCTACGGACAATGGTGATGTGCATAAAATGTTGTTATTTTGTGGTAATAAACTGCAATGTTATATTGAAATTGCAATACAAAATTGCTGTTAAAGACAGAACAAGATCATATGAAAATGAAGATTAATTTACAAATTGCTATTCAATTTCAAAACTCCGATTTGATTGACCAATATGTTCTGAGATTTCTTGCATTCAAGTAAAAACGAATTAATATAAACGTTAAGCACTGAATTAAACGAATGGAAATAATGTTTTCGAAATAAAATGTGCCTTTCGTTGTAACTAAAATGGTAATACATGCTGGAAGCACACAAATATGTATGACATGTTTGTAGTTATATGGATATGTGATATTGACAATTTCTTTAAATTAACCTTGAATTTGCGGATGGAACATTAGAAATAATTGCATTGTTGAGATAATTTTTCGAGGAAAACATATAGTGATTGTATTATAAGATACTGTCTTTTTAGTCAAATGAAAAGTTGAAAACATTTACCTTGCGTCTCTATATTTGTTACAGTGGTAAATGTGATCGTTACATTGCCAAACGCCCACAGCAGTCGACAGTAAACTCGAATATTTGTCAAAAGATGATTTTATTGAGCGAGCTACAACTGGGACGGAGTCTTGCATGAAGGATATGCATGGTCAGTTAAATAGAATTTCAATACCGCCCTGAAAATGATTTCCGTCTGTTTTATTTCACCAAAAAGATACCACATGCCAGTATCAAAGAAACTAATTTAATAATATTTTATTGTATATATTATTTGATATTAAATAAATAATAACAATGCAATTATATTGAAATATAGATCCAATAGGTTCTTTGTTAATGACAAGAAATTAGAATTAATAGTTTGAATGCGTGTTCAAATATGCACATTCCGTTGTTAATTCCGTTCCATGCCTCGCTACCATGAACAAGTAAAGTATGATTTCAACTTGCGCTACATTCTAATTCTTAGGAATAAATACACAACGACATGTTGCGGATTCGATTTCCCACTTCTGGGCTTTTTTCGCATGTGAGTTTAAATAAGCGGTGTCTGAAAGTTCACAAATATTCAAGCAACGCAAATTCTAACACCGGAAAAAAACTGATACTGAACTTTGCCCCATCTTTAAAAACCCAAAACTAACCTGATCTGTTGCTATTACATGTATTAAATTAAATGTATTGTCGATTATTCCTGACCCGCCATGCCATGGTGCCTATACATTTCAATGCTCAAAATAACACATGGTGGAAGCACTCAAAGATGTACAGCATGTTTACTACACCATTTATTATATGTGATACCAATGTTAATACATAAAAAGTCTTACCTTCTCCAGCTGTCCATATTTCTGAAAAGTAAATACAATTCAATCATAAAATGGTATCGTGTCCAATAAAATACAGTTATTAAACAATTTCAAAGATTGATTACATATTAATTTTGACGAATTACATATTCAATATATGTCTTTTGGTAGTTGTGTGACTTTGAACATTAAGCTACGGACAATGGTGATGTGCATAAAATGTTGTTATTTTGTGGTAATAAACTGCAAGGTTATATCAAAATTGCAATATGCAAATTGCTGTTAAAGACTGGACAAGTTCATAGGAAAGTGCGGATTAACATACAAATGGCGATGCGACTTTTCAACTACAATTCGATAGACCAATGTGATGTGAAATATTCTTCAGAAGTTAGAACTAAGTTTAAACATAGTTTTATTTCACTTTATATATACTATATGGTAACAGGTATATACAATCATAGAAAAAGTAAAAAAAGCGAGAACATAATGCTTATCTCTGAAACTTTATCGTTTTATATATAACACTTTTATGGTAAACAGTAAATAATTAACTAATTGATCAACATGTATATCAAAATACTTTAACAATAGAGAATTTAAAACTATATAATTATCGTAGTCGTTATAACTGACTGATGCATACGTGTTATCGACAATTTCTTTAAATCAACCGTGAATTTGCAGATGGGACAATTGAAATTAATGCATGGCTGAGACAACGTTGGATGAGGCCATGTACCGATTGTGCTATACAATCAAAAATATGTGATATATATATTTGAAATGTTTCGAGTTCTTTTTATAAAACTATGTTGATACATCGAAAATTCGATTATTCGAGTCAATGACAAAATCATTTTTCAAAATAAAATGGAATTCAAGATACTGTCTTTTTAGTAAGACTGAGAGTCGAAAACATTTGCTTTGCGTCTATGTCATAGTGTGTTATATACAGAGAAGGTAGCTTTAATTAAAAACAGTCGCTTAATTAGTTTGGTACCTTCATTACTTCCCTTTAGGCATATGATCTAAATAGAACTAAAACAGTGCACGGATTTCACACTCATTATTGTGACTTTTACATTGTTGAACTACGACATATTCATTTTTTGTGCTTTGATACATGTAACCATAAAAGTGAGAAATATTGATTATAACTGCAGATAATTATATTATGTTATATTTTCCAATAAACAGCAACATATTGTTTTGTATAATTGAAATCATTCGAATTGCTTAATATTATAAGTAAATCAGATATTTGTAAATGTTATATTGAACTGTCATTGTGTAAGCCACCATCACCGAACATGTTGTATATTGATTTTTTAATTGTATGTATCATTGTATTTATTGTTTCTAATGTTTGTTTCAGAATGCATGATAGATCACTGAATATATATATGGAATGGTTGGAGAGATATAAAACTATTGGAAACTTGACATGTGTTCAATGTATCTAAATACTCTTTAAATTGTTCTACCTGATCCAGCCCATTTAGGGCTAGGGGAGAAAGTGGTGACATCTACATATGCGTTACAGTAGAAAATATATCCATTAAGTTGAAGTCCAACAGATAAAGAGGAGAAACTCATAACAACCTATATATTAAAATGATTTTGATTGAACGAAATACAGTTGATTTGTAAGCGAGATATGTATACAGATTTCAATAAAATAATCAATACCGCACTTTTAATGGTTTTCGACTGTTATATTTCTTGGCAAATGAAAAAAAATATCATGAATTATTATTACAACTAATTTATTTTGTAGATTAGAAACCAGCGAAATTTTTTCGCCTACGGTTTACTTAATCACAATTGCTATTGCATTATAAAAGTGTAAATCTGTACATTCTTTAATCCAAGATAAACGTATATCAACTTGAATAAATGTTAAAGGACGTTTGAAAATAAAACTAATTTAAAATAAACAACATCGCTATCATAATTCACTCAGATTATCGTATTTTTAACCGCATAAGTTAAGTTTTACGATGATCTCAATATTGATAGATACCTACTTCTCAACATCAAAAACATTTTAAGGCAGTGTCTTAAAGTTCACATATATTCAAGCAACGCAAATTCTAACACCGGGAAAAAAACTGATCCTGAAATTAGCTCCATCATTAAAAAAAAAAAAATTACCTTATCAGTTGCTATTATTAAAGTAAATGTATTGTCGAATGTAACTGTAAAGAAATTACAATTATTATCCATAAAACTGTAAAACAACTGTGTGTACATATAAGAGATGTGCCATTATCATATACCACTTATGGTACACAGCTTTATTTTTTTTTCATGCGTAAGGTTATGAAACTCTATGTACTCTTATATTGTTTATTGTGTAAAGGTTTCGAACCTTAAGCAGACGTGATTTATTATAAGGAACGAGATTTTAAAATAAGAGTACATTTTCGGTCCGAAACTGACAAAACTAATATATATAATATTGAAATAAAGACAATAAAACAAGGGCATATTAAAATATAAACCTGTATATATGTAAAAATTGTTACCAGTAATAATGTAAAATTGTGCGTATATACAATGAATTTAACATTATAAAGGAACATATAGTTACAGATGCACGTAAGTTTGGAATATGGTTTATCTAATTATTCTATGTGTCAATATTAGTATTTGATGGAAATAAGGGGCGCAGTCATGTGTTATTTTTTGTTTTAGTTTTTACAATACTTAAACTGATCATCAATATATGTGATTTTGCTACAGTCAGGCTACTTGGTATTACTATTCTAAAGTTTTTTTTCCATACATTAAACATGAAATAAAACTTTCATTCGATGGTATTTATAAATTGTTGAAGGATTGTAAAACACATAAGTAGACATACATAATACATGTAAAATGACAAAAAACAAGTTGAAGATTGGTTTAAACATATGTGTTCAAATCAATTATACATACTACATACATAGAAATCAACATAAATACAAAATATGGATTACAACGGAAGATATAATCTTATAAAGGTCTTATCCATGACATGTGTGAAATGTGTACCAAATTTGGCAGACTATTGACAATATTAGAGTTTTTATTGTTATTTTAACTGCGCTAAAATAGGTATCAACTTTATTTAAAGAACTCATGACTGGATAAATAAAATCTCTTTTTTAATTAAAGCTATTAGATATACATGTAATATGTTTTAGAAACAAAGAAAAAAAATATAATGAAAAAATAAAATGAACAAAGATACATAAAATATTTTCATATTTTAATAATAGAATGTATAATAAATACAAGCTGGGAAGAGAAAGGACGTTTGAGGACGGCATGGACAAACAAGAGCGGTGGACAGTGAACACAAATTTGGATGTTATTTTAACTGTTACATTAGTTATTCAATCGTAAGGGAATCGTTTTGTAGATATATTGTATTTGTGAACTGCATCAAAAAGTTTAACATTATTGTCGTAAGAGTGAAGTGGTTCTCCGAAAAGAAGTATCTTTAAAGAGGATGTACTTAACTGACTGACTCGTGTCAGCAGTGTTACGCGTTGTCTTTGATAGAGTTGACACTTGACGAAGTAATGAGTGGTACTTTCTATTTCACCGCATATGCACCGAGGAGAATTTTCCCTGTACCTGTTTATAAGAACTTTGGTACAGTTGTTATTCACCAACTCGAACTCTTTTATTTCGAAATTCCGGTTATCTCAAATTTGAAATTCGGTCCCGTTTTTTCTCCTCCTGTTTCTATATTAATTAACTCCGGATATATCAAATTCCAGTAATTCGAATTATTTGTTATGTCGAATTCGTTGTTCGGTCCCTCCATATTAAAATATATTGATTTCTCTCTCGTTATTTCGATTTTTTATCATCGCGTGAAAATGAAAAGCAAACCGCCGAATGTGATAATTGCTGATCCCATATCTGTAATTTATCGCCTCATGTGTCTGTACTTGCAGGTAAGTTAATTGGATCATCAAATCGTTATGATACATATACAAGCGATCAATCCACAGTACACATCAATATAAACATAGTTTATAGCATGTGTCAATATAACAACAACGTGTTATATTGAGTTAAAACAACAAATATAGGTATTTACATGTACACATATATTTTCAATGATTTATGAAGTGGGTGGGGTAACGGTTAAAAGAGGCACAAAGGTAAACACCTGATAAATCGTAACCGGATATTTCGAATTATTTTTACAGTCCCACGGAATTCGAAATAACAAGTTTCGACTGTATTTATATTATATTACAGTGCCCCTTGATTTATACAAGCTTAGAACACTTAATCATATGGATACTTTGTATAAAATATGAACAAATTTGATTGACCGTTTGTTGAGAATAAGTTGAATGACTAGGTTCAATTTTGACCATTTGTGACCAAACCTAGCCGCTTTTAACAAGTCAATCCTTCGTATCGGAAAAAAATGTTATTTATTATGACTAGAAGATGCTATAAAACTCAAATTGAAGAAAAAAACAATTAAATGAGAATTTTCCATTTTCCCATAGTATTCCTATATAAAACTCAAAGTCTCTTTAAATACAAGCCCATTGATTTGTACAAACTTTAAACACATACTCATTTGGATAATATATATATATCAATTATGAGAAAATTGACTGACCGGTTGTTGTGAATTTTTTTTTGAAAAATGTCTATTTTAATTATTTTTTTAACCACCCTGGCCCCTTATGGCAAGTCAATTCTCCTTATTGAATTATATCTTATTATCTTAGACTAGACGATGCTTCAGAATTCAAATTGATTAATAATAGATGAAAAAAGAGACAATTTCCGTTTTCCAATAGTATCCTTATGTAAAATTATTAGTCTCTTTACAGGGCCCCTATAAATATTAGACCTTTTATTCTTATCTTCATCTAAACCCCTACACATAGGAATAATGCCAAATATGAACAAATCTCACTTACCGGTTCTTAAGAGAACGATTTTTGTAATGTCCAATGTTTATGCTTTTGGGGCCCCTCCTGACCCCTTAAGACAGTGGAACCCAGTAAATTTTACAAATCTAAATCTCGACCAAACAATGCTTCTGTGAAAATATAGGCAAAATCAGTTCCTTTTTTATAAAGAAAAAAATAATGTTCATTAATATGATATGTGACTCTTAATTGAACCCTGGGGGCGAGGTCATGTTTTACCCAAATGGACACCATTTGAACAAATGTAACAGAACTATAGTATTATAGAATATGTTTTTATCTGTTGGGCGGTTCAGAAGAAGAAGACTTTTGAAGTTTTGGATTATTTTTAGTAACGGCGATCATCTTAAGTTTCAGATCGAAAATAATTTATCCTGTACAGATTAATATGCAATATAAACATCCATTTGAAGTTTGAGTTGAATTGGCCTATTGGTTTCAGGAAAAGTGTTGCTAACGGACGAAAGACGACGCATGGCGGACAACGCACCATCGCATACGGTCTTCTGGCTTCTGGCCAGTAGAGCTATAAAGGTCCTGTTGACTGTGAAATTTTGAAAAAGGGTTCTCTAATTAAAATCATGTGCTGAGTTATATAAAAACTGACCAAGAGAAATCTAGCGGTTTTTATTTTGTCAGCATAGAGACTACAGAGCGGTCATATACGTTCCGAGCCTTATTCTCATTCGAGTTAAAATACATTAGTTTAAACGTAAAGCACTATATCAAGCGCAATTGAGTATGTGAACAGAATGGAAACAAATGTTTTCGAAATAATTCGTGCCTTTTGTTGTTACTTAATTACTAATTTATGCTGGAAACACTCAAATATGTACAGCATGTTTACTACACCAATCTCCATATTTCATAACATAAGTTTAATTCAACGTAACTTTCTTAGTTTCAAGCTCTATTAATTATGTGAAGTCCATGTTATTACAAAACAAGTCTTAACTTTCAAAGCTTTGAACAGTTCTGCAAAGTAAATAAAATAAATTCGTAAAATGAAATACATATAATGCAATATATTTCTTTTGGGAGTTGTGTAACCTTGAACCTTAAGCAATGTACAATATGCTGTGATTTTGTGCATAAATGTTGTTATTTTGTATTATTAATATGTCACGTTATCTTGAAACTGCAATATGCAAATTGCTATTAAATCCCAATTGTTTACTCCCAAGGTAGTAAATATTTGTAAGAGGAGACTATCAAATAACAAAGCTACACTAGGCTTTCTGCTGATGGCGAATTAGCACTAACATGTATACATGCTAAACTTTATTTTTCAAACAGCATATAACATTTTTAGGAATTATTTATTGATAAATGTATTAACAGTTATCTAGTAGTTTGCAACATTATAACTAAAACAATGCACTGTTGACTGTGAAATTAAAAAAAGGATTCTCTGATTTGAATCATGTACTGAATTATATAAAAACTGACCAAGAGAAATATTGCGGTTTTTATTTGTCCGCATAGAGACTATAGAGCGGTCATACACTTTCTGAGCCACATTCGAGTTAAAATAGATTAGTATAAACGTAAAGATCTAACTTAAGTGCAATTGAGTATGTGAATAGAATGGTAAACAATGTTTTCGAAATAATTCGTGCCTTTCGTTGTAACTTAATTACTAACGTATGCTGGAAATACTCAAAGATGTACAGCATTTTTACTACACCAATCTCCATATTTCATGATACAATTTTAATTCAACGTAACTTTCTCAATTCCAAGCTCTATTAATTATGTGAAGTCGATGTTAATACAAAAAAAAAAAGTCTTACCTTTTAAACCCTGAAGCTGTTCTGAAAAGTAAATAAAATTAAATTGTAAAACGAAATACATTATGCAATATATTTCATTTGGGAGTTTTGTGAACTTGGACGTTAAGCTACTAATGTGATGACTATAGCACATTGGTTTGTATATAGTTAAGTTTTAAGTTGTAATATTATTGTAAGATCCTTAATCTGTCTGCAGTATCGTCAGTCAGTAGTAAAAAGTAGTAAAAATAATAGAAATCATGGGAGGGGATCTGCATACCAAGATTATAGAAAACGAAGACCTCAAAAAAGAAATAGAACACTTAAAAACAAATGTACATGAAAAGGCAGAATAAATGATGAAAGATAATAAAAAAGATAGAAGAAGAGAGAGAGCATATATACGAAACAATTAATAAACACGAACAATATAGCCGCAGGAACAATATTAGAATTACCAGGGTTCCAGATGATGAACAGAATAAACCATCGATGATAACAACAGGAAAATTATTGAGTGTTATCAACAAAAAAATGAACATAAACCTCTCTCCAGGTGAAATCGAGATATCCCATAGACTGGGTCGCTTCCAACTAAGACGAAATCGTCTAATAATAGTAAAAAAATTTCACAGATAAGTAAAAAGGAACGTTATGGTAAACAGAAAATCTTTAAAAGGAGGCGGTTTAACGATTCTAGAGGATCTGACAAGAGTCAACAATGAGGGTCATGCTTCGACCAGGAAAATAATACCTGACGAGATTGACCATTCCAACGGAAAACCTTTATATAATGGAGGGCCACATCGAAGATAGAACGAGTGACACTCAATACACTAACAACAAATAATCCTAGATTACAAACTTGAGCAAACCATATAAACTGAATGATAAATAATAATAATTGCACGAACTATAATATTTATCTACGTGATTGACGCACAATGAAGACATGATGACACCTTATTCTTAAACTGTACTTAATTTGATCTAAATGGAAATTGATTTATAGTTTTATAAAAACCAGGTAAACATGTATGTGTTAGTACATGATATTTATATAATAAACAAATAAGTGAAATAAGAACACAGAACAAGGGCATATCAAAATGTAACTGTAAAGAAATTAAAATTATTATCCATAAAACTGTAAAACAACTGTTTGTACATATAAGAGATGTGCCATTATCATATACCACTTATGGTACATAGCTTTATTTTTTTCATGCGTAAGGTTATGAAACTCTATGTATATTGTTTTTTTGTGTATAGGTTTCGATCCTTAAGCAGACGTCATTAATTATCAGGAACGAGATTTTAAAATAAGAGTACATTTTCAGTCCGAAACTACAAACGTTCGGAAATAGTTTTATTATGTTCATATTTCTTGTGTGAATTATGCATTACCTCCTTTTACAAAATTTACACAATCGAAAAATGGAAACATTTGAAGCAGTAAAAGAGGATTTGTATTTATTTTTTCCCTCTGTTAAACAATATATATAATATTGAAATAAAGACAATAAAACAAGGGTATATTGAAATGTAAACCTGTATATATGTAAAAATGGTTACCAGTAATAATGTAAAATTGTGTGTATATACAATGCATTTAACATTATAAAGGAACATATAGTTACAGATGCAGAGCGGTCATATACGTTCCGAGCCTTATTCTCATTCGAGTTAAAATACATTAGTATAAACGTAAAGCACTATATCAAGCGCAATTTAGTATGTAAACAGAATGGAAACAAATGTTTTCGAAATAATTCGTGCCTTTCGTTGTAACTTAATTACTAATGTATGCTGGAAACACTCAAAGATGTACAGCATGTTTACTTCACCAATCTCTATCTTTCATAATATAAGTTTAATTCAACTTTCTCAATTTCAAGCTCTATTAATTATGTGAAGTCCATGTTATTACAAAACAAGTCTTAACTTTCAAAGCTTTGAACAGTTCTGTAAAGTAAATGAAATTAAATCGTAAAACTAAATACATACTATGCAATATATTTCTTTTGGGAGTTGTGTAACCTTGAACCTTAAGCAATGTACAATATGCTATGGTTTTGTGCATAAATGTTGTTATTTTGTATTATTAATATGTTAGGTTATATTGAAATTGCAATATGCAAATTGCTATTAAACCCCAAATGTTTACTGCCTGGGTAGTAAATATTAGTAAGAGGAGAGTGTCAAATAACAAAGCTACACTAGGCTTTCTGCTGATGGCGAATTAGCACTTACATGTATACAAGTGTGTAGAATGCATCTCAAATTTAAAGTTGTTGGCAGTTGGAGTTAAACGTTATCTTTCAATCTGCATATAACACTTTTAAGGAATTATTTATTTATAAATATATTAACAATTCTCTAGTAGTGTGCAACATTATATCTAAAACAATGCACTGTTTGCTGTGAAATAAAAAAAAAGGATTTTCTGATTTGAATCATGTACTGAATTATATAAACAGTGACCAAAAGAAATATTGCGGTTTTTATTTGTCCGCATAGAGACTATAGAGCGGTCAAACACGTTCTGAGCCTTATCCACATTCGAGTTAAAATAGATTAAATAAACGTAAAGATCTAAATCAAGTGCAATTGAGTATATGAACAGAATAGTAAACAATGTTTTCGAAATAATTCGTGCCTTTTGTTGTAACTTAATTACTAATGTATGCTGGAAACACTCAAAGATGTACAGCATGTTTACTACACCGATCTCCATATTTCATGATACAATTTTAATTCAACGTATCTTTCTCAATACCAAGCATATTGTTAAAGAAGTATCTTGTCTAGTTTCAAGTGGAATAATTTTCCATTCCCGGATTACAGACGGAGGGAACGAATTGGAGTGAAGAGTTGTTCTTGAAATTGGGAATTAAAAATCGTTGCTATTTCTGAGATTGTATGTAAAGTTATGACTTGTACGTGGCGGAACCATTGAACAAAGATATGATGGGGCAATTCCGTTGACCATTTTATAGAAAAGAATAAGTTTGTGTTTTGTTTTACGGGTTTCAAGACTTTCCCATCCTACTTTGGAATTAAGGTTTTGAATAGAAAATAATTTTGTAGCTCCAGTTGTAATACGAGCTGCTTCGTTTTGTAATTGATCAAGTTCGTTTTTTTCGTACTTAGTACAATTATCACATATGACGTCCGCATATTCTAATAATGGGTCGTATAAAGGTTATGTATATAGTTTCGAGAGATTTTCTATCTAACTTGTGCTTAAGTTTTCTCATAATATTTATTTTTGTCGATGCCTTTTCCTTAATGTATTCAATATGCGAGTGCCAGACGCAGCTATTTGATGAATATAGTCCTAAATGTTTGTGTGATGGTACTTCAACAATATGTTGGTTGTGTATAACAAGTGGAGGATGAGGCAGCTAATTGCGTTTGCGTGATATATGCATGTATTCATTTTTAGAGGGATTAAAAAAAAACAGCCATTCATTTGACCATTCAAATATTTTACTAATATCTGAATTCATAGTTTTAGCAGCATTAATTATATCACTATTGTGATTAATTGTGAAATAAAGACTTGCATCGTCGGCAAAAAGACGTATGTTATGATCAATATCTGACACTATATTATTAATATAAACTAAGGAAAGA
Organism: Panopea generosa; assembly: GCA_029582155.1. Classification (NCBI taxonomy): domain Eukaryota; kingdom Metazoa; phylum Mollusca; class Bivalvia; order Adapedonta; family Hiatellidae; genus Panopea; species Panopea generosa. Next base: position 56,597,192 of record CM055899.1, on the reverse strand, counting down.
AGAGGACCTTATATAGATCCCTTCGGTACACTAGCTTTAATTGGTTTCCATTTAGACTTATAGCATGAGTAAGCAACGCATTGGCGTCTATCTTTAAGATAATCTGTTAAAATTTTTTACAGTTGACAAGAGATACCAGCTGCTTTCAATTTTAGCCAACAATCCTTTATGCCAAACTCTATCAAAGGCTTTGCTTATGTCAAAGAATATAACCCTTACCTCTTTACTCTCATCAATTTCTTTGCAGAAAGTATTGTAAAGGTAAGAAAGTTGATTAGTTGCCGAGTCACCAGAGAAAAATCCAGATTGAAATGAGCTAAGAAAATCTTAGTCTCGAAAAAAAATATATATGTGTTTAAATATGAGCTTTCTAATACACTTAGAAGTGAAATTGGTCTGTAATTGTTAGCCAGAGAAGGATTACCTTTTTTGAAAATAGCACATACGAGGGTTTCCTTCCAAACAATTGGATAAGAACCTTTTGCTAGGCAAGTATTAATCAAATTGCATAGTGGGACAGATATTTCGTTAGAAATTTCACGGAGCACATAATTATTAATCCCATCAGGACTCGAGTCTTTCCAAGTTGGCAACAATTTGAGGATACTACATACATTGATAGGAAAAATAGAAATATCTGGCATATTTAGGATGTTATGTCTAGGTATTAAAATTAGATGTTCGATGTTGTCGTCATCTAAAATTGTCTGAGTTTGAAAAAAAAGTGTTAAGTAAGTTGGCTTTTAAGCCCGAACCAGAAATCATACTACCATTGTCGTTCAGTGGAGGAATTCTGGCTTGTTATTTGAAGATTAATAACTTTAATATTTTCCACCAGTCTTTGGACGAAAGGGTTATAGAATTACGTTTACCAGCCAAATTGTCATAATATAATTGTTTAGCTTGACGTATGAGATTAACGACATCATTACGTTTCCGTTTAAATCTATTCCAGTGATATATTTCATTAGATATCTTTGCTTTTTTAAAAAGTACTTTCCTGGCCCTTATATTTATTTTAGTTCAAAATTTAACCATGGTGGTTCGTAAGGTTAAATTTTGACTATTTTGTTTGCATTTCTTTGAAAGTTCATTTATTTTATTAGAAACATTGGATGCATACACATTTATGTCATCGATGGATATTTCATTCCTTTAGATTCAATTATTTTTTTTTTGAAAAGAGCGTAATTACCAAGTTCAAATTTCCAAATAAGCCTTTCGAAAGTGAATTGTTTGTGTTTCATGAATTTAAATATGCCATAAATTGGACAGTGAAACCTGGTATCTTGATTTAAAAAGGAACCAGCTACACAGCTGCAAATTAGGCTGTCTTTAATTACTTAGAAAGAAAAAAACATTAAAAAGAGACGATGAATGTTCTGTAAAGTGTGTTGGCTCATTAATCGATTGAAACAGACCCAATTGTTGACATATATTGCTTAAGTTACGCGATGAAGTATTATTAAGTATATTATAATTTAAATCACCAGTAACAATTCTGTCTTTGATACCGGTATCAAAAGCAAGATTTAAAGAGTCACCAATTAAATTATTATAAAAAGAGTCAGCGTTTGGAGGTCTGTAGAATACTCCAGACTTAATAGTATATGTTTGTGTTTAAGCGATATCTACACCCAAATACATTCTAGACGATTGATTTCGAGGTCTTGTCTACGGAAAAAAATGAAGTGTTACATAATAACACCTGCATGACTATCTCCAATGCGATCTTTTCTTACTGGATTATGAAACGATGGACATTTTTTAAATTCAGCTGATGTAACAGAGTCGTTAAGCCAAGTTTCATAAAAAGTTAGAATATCAAACCAATATAATTCCGTATAAAGTGCATCCAGTTTAGATTTGATACTCTGAACAGTATAGTGAACGAGAAAAAAATATGCGACAAGTCTAATGCTTCTAAACTATCTGAAAAAATGTTGAAGAAATTAGAATGAACTGTTTGTTGGAGTTGGTTCTACAGGACCTGGATTTGGATGAATATATCCACAAAGCAACAGTAAAGTAATGACCCATGTTATCAGCGTAATGGAGAAAACATATCTTATGAAATACGTTGACAAAAAAATAGTATCTTCAAATCTATTGCCCAGTTTAATATACCTAAAGGGATGTAAAATCGCAGAGTGACAGTGAAAAGCGCTATTTAAGTTAGTATAAAGAGATATGATGCAGACTAAGGAATTGTAAACGTGCAACAAAATGATGAACTGCAGCACGGTCGAAAATTTGAATTTAACATTGATCAACGGTGTGCCCGTGTCAGAGTATGTTTTTAAACAAATCATGAAATTGTAGAGAGGTAAATTAGAAACAGACACAAGCAAGACGTTAATCGTTAAAGACAAAAAACAACATTTCTATAAATGCATCCATAAAGTCCATAAGTTTGGAGACCAAGCCGTCTCCTGTGATGTCCATGCAAAAAATCAGAACGTCCAAAGAAAATGTGTTATATTTCTGTTAAAGTAAGATATAGATACACGTACATGTCATATGGAGATACGAGTACCATTCAGTTGTTTTATTCTACAATACACTACATGGATGCATATATCATAAAGTATAACATTATGCAAGGCACCTTTCTACCTTCCACATACAATAAATTAATACGTGATAGAAATATTCATATTCAAATATATTTTTCTAAAATTTGTTTATAAAAATGTTCAATCCCTGTTAAATGTTGTACCAAAAATAATGAAAATTAATGATTTCACAGTATGCAATATTTTTCGAAATCTGATTGACATATTTCAATATAGACACGAGTCCTACTTCTCAACATGAAAAACATTTTGGGCCTTGTCTACTAGATCACAAATATTCAAGCAACACAATTGCTAACACTAGAACAAAAATATCCTGAACTTTGCTTCATCATTAAAACAGAAAAGTTGCCTGATTAGTTGCTATTATTAAATTTAATGCATTGTCGTTTATTCCTGAACTGCCATGACACGGTATCTATACATTTCAATATTCATAACTGACACATGTTTGAATTATGTTTACTACACCATTCTCAATATTTCATAATGATATCTACATTTGAAGCGTTTCGTGTTCATTACAAAACTACGTTGCGGCATGAAAAGTTCAATTTAGTCAGATGGAGAGTTTAAAACCTTTGCCCTACACATGTATAACAGTAGAAAATAGGTCTATTACGTTTTCTAAAGTCCCACAGGAGCATAAAGGAAACTCAAATATTGATTAAAATGATTTTGATTGAGCGAACTACAGCTTGTACGGAGACTCGTACGCGAGAGCTGTATGCTCATTTCAATAACATTTCAATGCAACTCTTTAAATTGTTTCCGTATGTTTTATTTCATCAAAAATGTCATTCCATTCCGGTAAAAATTACATGATAAATTAGTCATAGTAATAATCTGAATGCGTGTTCGAAAATACACCTTCCTTGGTTATATCTCAAATTGAACAATATAATTAAGCCAAACTGACGAACAAATGAAAATTTTCGTATTGCTATTTAAAACTCAAAGTCCCCTTACAGGGTCTCTATACATGAACACTTAATCATATGGATAATTTGTATATGATTCAATCCTTTTCGATTCAACGTCAAAATTCCGTTTTTAAAAGATTTTTTATATTTGTATGATCGATATAGTTTATTGGAAAGATACAGATCAAGAAGTTTGTATTATTTTACTATCAATGTGGTTATTCTTGCACATGTCGGTGATTACTAAAGTTCATTTTGCATGAAACGATTTTATTTATGTTTTATTTTATGTATTATATATAATAACATGAATAAAAATAATTCAATTAAATTTGTACAAGTTATACCAACATTAGCAACAGCCCTCCCTAAAGAGAAAATAACATTTAAAAGTACACGTTTAACGATATTAGATTAGTTCTTTTAATCGAAAAATCAAAAAAAAAATATATAATAAAAATAATAAAAAAAATATAGTATTTGTTAATGGAAATAATGATTTAAAATGAGAACATATACTCAATAATAGTAATCCTAATCTGACAAGATGAACATCTCCTAAACTGCCTAACCCAGGATACATATCGCATTAAGTTAACCATCATAATTTTGAAAAACATTGACAGCTATTACTGAGAGTAAATAAATGAACGTTTGATGCGTATAAATAGTTATTTCATTTGCCTTGTTATTGAAATTACTGTACTGCGTAAAACTACAACTGAATCTGTATCTAAAGGGTTAAATTGAACAAGCCACCAGTCGGCCGACTTTAACATTTAAACTCGCTCAATATTTACAGTATTGGCAGCTGGAATCTCGTTATCAACTATAATGGAAAGACCCGTGTAGCAACAGGAGGACACAAGTTCAGATTAAGGGACTCATACAGCAGGACAATTATTCACCTCGTTTGGTATTCGCTTTTGGAATCAGCTTAGAGATATTGTTAACGCCCCATCCCTCGACGAATTTAAGTATGTGATATGGGCAGTTCTTTCCCTATAAACTGTAAGTAGCGATGAGTATAACCTGTTTTAATCCATACATATCGACCCTCCCTAAGCTGTCCTGAGTTTTAAACTACAGTGCGAGGATGCCAATCATATGGAGAATGAATTGATATGACGAATACGAGATACTAATCTTAAGAATAATTGATAATTAATAGGAAAATAAATCCAATCGTAAAACAGTACCGCGTCAAATAAAACTATTTCATCAAACAATTTCAATACTAAATACATGTTGTTTTGGCGAAATACATATGCAATATATTTCTTTTGGGAGTTGTGTGAGCTTGAACCTTAAGCTACAGACAATCGTGTTGTGCATAGAATGTTGTTATTTTGTGGTAATAAATTGCGTGGTTATATTGAAATTGCAATTTGCAAATTGATGTTAAAGACAGGTCACAGTCATGGGAAAGTACGAATAAGCATAAAAATGGCAATGTGACTTTACAACCACCTTTAAATAGACCAATGAGATGAACATAGCGCATTGACAACTTTAATTGTGCGGAGTACTCGTTCGAAGTTAGAACATAGTTTAAACATAGTTTTGTTTTTATTTATAAATACTTTATGGGAACAGGTATATACAATCATAGAATAAGGATAAAAACGGAAACATAATGCTTATGAAATCATTCTCTTTATCGTTTTATAAATTACACTTTTATGGTAATTAGTAAACTTATTAATCAGTACGTTTATGAAAATAAATTAATAATATAGAATAAAGAAGAATATGATTACCGTAGTGGTTATAGTTGTTTTATGTATATGAGTTATTGGCAATTTATTTAAGTTAATCGTGAATTTGCGGATATATCAATAGAAATAACTACATGGTTGAGACAAGGGTGGAGGCCATGTACCGATTGTGCTTTATTATCAAAATAATCGGATATATTTATTTGAATCGTTTCGTGTTCATTTCAAAACTACGTTGCTGCATCAAAAGTAATAATGTTCCCAAAAGAGAATTGAATTTAAAATACCGTTTTCTACGTCGGATAGAAAGTTTAAAACATTTGCCCTGAGTCTCTACACATGTATCACAGTAGAAATTATGTCCATTACGTTTTCTGACGTCCCACAGGAGAAGACAGGAAACTTAAATGTTGATTAAAATGATTTTGATTGAGCGACCTACAACTTGCATGGATACTCGTATGCGAGATCAGTATGCACATTTCAATAACATTTAAATGCAGCACTTTAAAATGTTTCCGTCCGTTCTATTTCATCAAAACAGGACATTTCCGCATAAATGACATGAGAAATTAGTTGTATTAATAGTCTGAATGCTTGATAGAAGATACACCTTCCGTTGTTAATTACGTTTCATGCCTCGTTGCCGTGTACAAGTTAAGTGTGAATGCAAAACTGTACTGCATTTTAGTTCTAAGGAATAGATATAAAACGACATTCGGGTTGTATTCCCAGCTTATCACGATGCCTCTGAAATAACACTAATTACTCGGGTATATCTAGGAAGCAGAATATAGATCGGTTCATATACGATCTGAGCTTTCTTCGCATTCAAATTAAAATAAATAAGTATCCGATTAAGAGTGGGGCTGCATTTAAGCACTCAAACAAACGCAATTAAGTCTTTAGTAAATTTGAAAAGTAATTTATTTTTTCAAACAAATTCGTGTATTTCGTTGCAATTTAAATACTTGGACGATTAAAAGCAGGAAATATTTTGCAAACGGTTTACTTAATCAAAATTGCTATTAAAATATAAATATAAAAGTGTAAACCTTTACATTTCTTTAATACAAGATAACTGTATAGGAACTTGAATAATTGTTGAAGGATGTTGAGGAAAAGAATTGAAAAAAGACAACACCGTCATAATCAACACAATTAATCGCATTTTTAACTGCATACATTAAGTACTGCATATGTGTAAGTGCATTTATCTGCGGGGGCTTTACTTCGAATACCGTATCGTTAAAATGTAGTAACTAATATACTGAAACTATTGCATCATTATTAAAAAGTGTTTAAGCGAAAAAAATAAATAAATAGGTGTTACATGTATAATTTGTTTATGTTTAATAACAACGGAAAAAATATCATAAAGCAGTGTACGTTTACATATACTATGCAAATACATTAAATGCATTTTTTAATGAGTTTGACTAATGTCGTATATGTTCATATATATTTCCTTCAATGTCGCTTATCCTGTCAAAATACATCTGTAGAAGACCGTACAACCGAGAGTAAGTACCGTCTTGGTCGAAAAATCATAAATAGCAATATTGGTATTTCCCCCGTGATTAAGTGACTACAATTGCAACACACCTCTTTGTAATTAATTCAATCGATATATGCAATAGTGTTCGAAATATGGTTTAACGTACGATGATCTCAATATCGATAGAGTCCTACTCCTCAACATAAAAAAATACATTTTTGATCCGTGTCCAACAGTTCACAAATATTCAATTTCAAAAACCGGAAAAAAATGACCAAGAATTTTGATCCATTATTATAACCTCAAATGTACCTGATCAGTCGCTATTATCAAATTTAATGTATTATCGTTTATTCCTGAACCGCCATGGCATGGTATGTATATATTTCAATATTCATAAATAACACATAGTGGAATCTCTGAATGATTGACGGCATGTTTACTTCAACAATCTACATATTTTATGATACAAATTCAATTCAACGTGATTTTCCCAATTTCGAGCTCAATTTATTACGTGATGTCCATGTAAATAGAAAACAAGTCTTACCCTCCACATCTTTTTCGCAACGCTAATGCAAAGTGAATACCATTCAATCAAAAATGGTATTGTGTCAAATAAAAACATTTATAAAACAATTTCTGAGATTAGTTATATGTTGTATTTGACGAAATACATATTCAATATATTTGTATTATCGAAATTGAAGATGGCTGCTATATTTCTTGCCAATGTGCGCCAAGAAAGAGTTTACAGAAAAAAGCCAACATCTAGAAAAGCTGTCTGAGGAAGAAATGCGGTCCAGATACCGATTTGGAAATGCCAGTATAGATTTTTCAGAAGATTTGCTTGGTGAGGACCTGATAAGGCCAACATTACGCGGCCATGCCCTGTCTGTGAGGCAGCAATTTCTTATGGCACTAAGATTTTAATAGGGCAGTTGACGCTGTAACTAACGCCTTATTGAAACATTTTAAGGACATAATAAAACATGATCAAGGCCGTCAGAGGAACAGAAGAGGGTTATTAAGAGATCTTTTTATATGAAGAGAGGTTTATCCAGCATTGTTGGTTGTATAGACGGAACACATTTGCGGATACAAGCACCATCAGAAGACGAGGTGCTGTTTGTGAACCGAAAAGGTTACCATAGTATCAACATTCAGGCGATGTGCTACCATGAAGGTTAGTTTCTAAACAGTAAATTTTACTTGCCTTATTCACTTATGCAAGTCTTAAAATAGAAATGTCATGATTGTTTTTCAGTATCCAGCATTTTCTTCATGAAAAACACTTTTCTTGCGTTCATATTTAGCGGTGCCGCTGATGGTAATGATAAACCTGACAGTAATGAAAGTAGTGAATAGTTTCTTATTTTATTTATATATACACGCTACAAGAAGTCTCCTTTTAATTAGTCAGAAAACAATGGCATATGATAATAATGATACGAATTTGATAACCCCTCCCCATACCATACTTGTCTACCTACCACAAGGCCCTCTTTAAAATACAAATTGCACATAAAACAAATGATCATTGAACAGTAACGATTTTCTTTAAATGTACTAACATAAAAATAAAAATGGCATAAGTAATGTAAAACAGTTACCTAAACATTTCCAAATAAATATGCCATATCATTATGTTTAAATGCATGATAAGAGAAATAGGAAGTATTTATAAAATATATCTATGCATGACAAAGTTTCAGGCCGGACACGATATCTCACACAGACTCAAAGTGTTGTCAAACAAACTCAAAGTGTGACCTTGATCTTTGATATACGGATGTGGATCTTACTCGCGACACGTCGTCATGTTTTGGTGATCATTTATAACAAGTATTAACAAAATCCATCAATGCATGCATAAGTTACAGGCCAGACACGAAATACCGGACGGAAGGACGGACAGACAGATGGACGCTGCAATTACTATATGCCACTAAATTTTGGAGGGCGGGGGGTACATAAAAAATACAAAAAAAGAAATGTCACTAGTAAGTGTCTCATGACCCCCAAATGGTCTGTAAAAATAACGATAAAGTTTATAATAGGTAACGATGAATCTGTGAATATCGAGACTGATGTTTCAGACTAGACACACAATTTTTTTACATTAAAGTTAATCATTTTAAGCAAGTATTTATAAAATCCATTTTTGCATGACAAAGTTACAGTCCAGACACGAAATACCGGACGGAAGGACGGACAGATAGACGGACGCTGCGATAACTTCATGCAACCCCCAAAAATTTGTGTGGGGGTGGGGTGCATAACAATAATAATAAAAAGAAAAAATAAAGTAATTACACAAAAGTGGGATCAGATGGAATATTCACCTTTGTATTTTTGCATTTTTCTAAAGTGTTATGGATTTTTTTAAACACAAACAAGATTAAATATATCAGCGCATTTATTCGATGTTTGAAATGTATAATTCTAAAAATGATTTTTTTTATTATCAAAATATGTAGCGAGGAAAGAAAAACGGTTTGCTGCGATAGAAAGGGCAATAACGCAAACAGCTCCTGCGCAGATAATGTTTCGTCTTTTTCATTCTTATGATACGCCTCAAAAGCTTTATCTTCGGTTTTGAGTGTCTGGTTTGCTATTTCGCCTTCAAAATATCTCATTTGAACAGCCGCCAAATCTTCCTGAGATTTTATTTTCCTTTGTTTTTCTGAATACGGAACACAGTCAATTAGGAATATGAACACGCCGTGCGAAAATCTGATTCTTTAAGACACCCATTATATCTGGCCGAACTGAAAACATAAATTGTTTGCCGTGCTCCTATCTACTTACTAAAAATCCAAACAAAATTTTAACAAAAAATAGCTGCCTACCTAGGTCGGAGCCCACCAAATGAATATTTTTTTCAGTGTATATAAATGTTTTTATAATACTATTTTAAAAATTATATTTTCAAGGACCATGTAATGGAAATAAGATACGTTATGACGTCATTATCGTTTGATGTTATCCTTGGTAGTGTTATTCATGTTATGATATAATTTGCAATTATTTATTTATTATCTTAAATAAGTGTCTGGGTAAAAGTTTTTAATTAACGTATTTTAATAACAAAAACAACGACAACATTAATGGTAATAAATTTGGTTAGAATTAGAACGTGATTCATTTTTTAATCTGTTTTATCTTCTTCTATCCTTATTTGCTAGATTGTAGCTGTTAATACTTTTTTAAAGGGTTTTTATAAGCGGATCAAGGATTTCGTTTGAGGAAGTGGTTGTTCAACTGATGGGATGGGAGTGGGGATTAAACAACACTTTAAAATCCCGGGGCGGGGTCGAGATACCCTAACTGACCCCTCTTAATATCCCTCTCATGCCAATAAGTTTGATTTTATAGCACAGTAGTTAAAACAAAAGAAATGTGATATACTTGTGCTCATTTAATCCATTTTGAAGGCAGTAGTTTTGACATATGGTCCAGACTGTGTTATATCTAGTGAAGCCAACACACCTTCTTCTGTTTCCTCTGTTGGCTATTTCGAGATGAAGCTTTTTCCATTTTAAACAAAAATACTTCTATGAATGATGGAACACTGGATTATCTTAATTCAATGATACAATGACCACCTTCCCTAAAATGACAGACAAAATAAATTTGTGTTGCCACAATATAATGCTCTATATTCTCAATTCAATAACAACTGATTGAAAGAAACTATTTTCTACTTATTTAGTAGATTTCAACTTTAAAATCGACTCAATTAAAAGAAAACGTCTATCTTCTTTAATGTTAACTTAATCCAGTATTGACTAAAGTAATAAATTGATAGTCGAGTAACAGTAAAAAAATCGACTACACCCAAGGAAAATTAATTGATATAAGCGACATGGCAGAAACGGAATATTTGTTTACTCTGCGTACAGGAGCAAATATTTTCAAATTATAATGTTGCTGATATTAGAGAACTTCAAAGTCAGTAAATTTTCTATCAAGTAAGTTTCACTTGTTAAATGTATGCATTCGAAGTTTTAGATACAGACAGGACAACCGACGCACATTTTCTTTTCAGACGGAATTCCTTGTTTCTATTTATAGCAACAATCCATTTTTTCGGTAGACTCATTTCGACAACATTAAAAGCGTTAGTAAAACACATAATTTTTATGAAAACTAATGAAACGCTGAAATATTCAAAAAAAATATTTACAAGATTTTAGAAAGATAAACATCTTTTTAATAACAATAGAGCTACACGATACCATCCCCCCACCCAACCCATTTTATTTTTCTTCGAGTTTGAATGTCGGATTGCAGCACTGTTCCATGAATGACTCTTTAAATATACTAAACAGAAGATATCATGTTGAAGTTGTTATATCTCTAGTTTAACACATACCCAGTTCACCACTGCCTGTGCCACCAGTAATTCCAAAAACGAGGCTGTCTCTCCAAAGACGTCAATGATTCTGGCATGTTGTTCAGATAGAATACTCTTCTTTGGACCACACCCGTCTTTCTCATCTCCATTGTGTCCTCTCTCTGTGCTTCCTTTGTCTCCCTCTTCAAATTTTGCCACTTGTTGGAACATTCTGCAGAAGTTCGAGTGAAAACACCAACAGCAGAATCCTCCACAGCCATAGCTTCCCAAAGTTCGTTCTTCTGCCTTTTGGTCATAGTAGAGGAGAATTTTGTTGATAGCAGATCAGGGTTTTCTTTCCTTGTCGCTAGTTCCTCTAACCTAAGAACTTCATCTCTGGTGAAGTTTGGAAATATTTTTTTCTTTTTTTAAGAAAATGATGCAGAAGATGTAGCAGATAATAACTCGGCCATTGTTGTTGAAGGAAGTGAGATATAATTGCAATGCATTTTGGGAAGTGCAAAGTTACTTAATTAAACGTTGGCGTTAACATTTAACGATAGCGTTAATTTGTGATATGAAGACTTAACGTGGGAATTAAATTTTAACGACAGCATTAAATTATTTTGAACAACACTTTTTTAAGCTAGCATTAACTTACGCTAGGTAAAGGGATTTGACGTAGCGTTAGCTTAACATAGCGTTAAAGTTAACGCTTCTTTGAACAACCGCCCCTGATATGTTGTTATTATTAAATTTAATGTATTGTCGTTTATTCCAGATCCACAATAGCGTACTGTATATACAACTGACACATGCTTGATGCACTAAAATATGTGTTTAGTACACAAATCTCTATCTTTCATGATACAATTTCAATTCAACGTAACTTCCCCAATTTCGAGCTCAGTTCATTGTGTGATGTTTATGTAAATACAAAACAAGTCTTACCCGCAAACTGTTCACTCCTATGTTTTGAAAAAGTAAATACAATTCAATCGTTAAACAGTACCGTGTCATATAAAAATGTATATAAAACAATTTTAATACTAAATATATGTTGTTTTGGCGAAACGCATTTGCAGTATATTTCTTTTTGGAGTTGTGTGTCCTTGAACTTCAGGCTACGGATAATGGTGTTTATATTTTGTGGTAATAAACTGCAAGGTTATACTGAAATTGCAATATGTAATTACTGTTAAAGACAGGACACAGTCATAGGAAAGTACGGATTAACTTACAAATGGGAATGCGATTTTCCAACCACCATAAAATAGACCAATGTGATGAACATAACACACTGGTTTACTGCTTTTAGCAGTGGGAAGTATTCTTCCGGAGTTATTTGTATTTCTCTTGATGGTTTGAATGACAACATATATAAAACTTGAAATATCTTTCTAAATATTCCAATATTGATATATTTTTCACTGTGTTTCTAACTAGCCCAGATACGTACTGCAAACATTAAACGAAAAGCTCGACATTACTTCATATATTCACAAAACAGGACGATATTATTAAAATTGTAACATCTTGATTATTTGTTATATAGAATTATCAAACTTGGCGATGAATGCTATATTGGTGCAGGGAGCATACTTTCCGTATGAACAATCAAATTAAATGCACAATTTTCTGTTATATATAACATGAATTTAAATACACTAAGAACGTTCAGATAGATTTTCCGCATGATTTTTAACGACAATATTAATGGACCTGGACATATTTCTATACAGTAAGGATCCCAATATTTCTCGATTTTGCAGTCCTTCTTACAAGCACAGATTTTTTTTTAAATTTTGAGTTACCATAATTATGGATACCGGTTAAGTTACATTTTCACATACAGCATATACATACATTTTTAATCAAACATAATAAAATGTATTTGTATTGTGAAAATAATAAAGACAGACAGACAGACAGACAGACAGACAGATAGACAATAGAGATATACCAGCCATACATGTAAAGAAGTATAATAAAATGCAATATTTTTTTTGCACCATCCCATAAACAATATAAATATATCAAAATGATTTTAATTAAAAAAATAATCGATAAGATATCTCCATTTTCCATTATATAAACGCATTTTTATTAATTTCAATACATTTTAATAAGTATAACATGTATCGAATGGCATAAGGAATTTTTTTTTCTACATTTGTTTCAGTAAATATAATATTTTGCTGATACTTATATAAATAATCACAGCGTTGTTTGTATAATTAGCTGAGTATCCTAAAGTTACATGTATGTTAACTACATTTAATGAGAAATATACGCAAAAGTATTTGTAAACTTGACATGAATGTTTGTATATGAACACATTTCCAAAATAAATGGTTCCCGGTTTCTGTATCCATAACACATAAATCAGATTTTTAGTAACTACTCTCACTATATATTTATATTGAAAATTGCATAGTTAAGTGGAAATTATACATTTTAATGCTATACTATATCGACATTTTCAGTCAACAATTGCATCTTGAAACTCTTTTTCTCATATTTGTTGTTGTGTGTTTATGTAGGTAGGTTACATATGATGTTGGTAATTGTATAATTAAGATTTAAAGTGTTTTGCAATAAACGATATACGTGATAAATACTTGAGATAATATGTTCTTGTTATATCATATAAGTATGAAAAGTAGTCAAAAGTGTAAAACGTTGTCAATCTATTATCATATATATGTTCAAAATATTTTACCGCTTTGTCAAAACCACCCTTTATAAAACCTGTTTTGTTGTTTATTGTTCCAAATTACAACTTAGATATATTTCTTTCCACGAACATGTGCTATTGTTCGTTATTCGCTTGATCCAACTTACTTTAAGAGAACATATGATTTTTTCCAAGTTCAGCATTATAAGTCCCCCTTCCTCAAATTGTTATATCAGTGTAGATCGTTTCTTACAAGCTCAGATACGTACTGGTAACATTAAACGAAAATCACGACTCTTATACTTTATTACAGATGTGTACAATACATGAAGATGATTGTGCTATATTTTCCCGTTTGATTTCATTCTTGCTCTCTTCATTGAAGATTGACGATGGGGCTGACAAACATACGAACATATTAACGACAATTCTTAAACCCCAAATTGTTACTGAATCCGACCACAAAAGGCTTTTATTTTCTAACTATTTATTTTTAATACAACCAACAGTTTATTGTCATTGTTATTGAGCTCACAAGCAATCCCAAGCTTCAATTTCACACAAAGAACATGTCAACATATTCAAGTGAGAAAAACAAGAAAACCATATATAACAATGTGCACACAGTTTGTTATCATTGACCATCTCAGTGATTTAATGATTAAGCACAAAAAAGAAACAATGTACCACATGAACATGTACTTTTATATCAAATATGAGAATTTGTACACATCTGTATACATCGAAACTGCAAGAGAAAGTAAATTTATCTTTCGTACCTTAATTACATAAGAAAAGCTCTACCTGCATGATAAACACGTGTTTTGTACCTAAATTATACAAGATAAGAACCAACTACATGAGAACGACTCATTTGGTATCTCAATTACATAATAAAAACACCAACGTAATTAGAAACAAACGTTTGGTACCTACATTACATAAGACAAGCACAAACTGCATACTAAGTACACATTTGGTACCTAAGTAAAACAATCAAAGCATAAACGACATGAGGACAACACGTTAAGTACGTAAATTACAATGGGCAAGTACTAACGGCCTAAATTACACTAGACACCCACCAACTGCATGATTAGCACACATTTAATACCTAAAATACAGAAGACAGGCACCAACGGCATGAGAATCACACGTTTCGTGCCTTTATTACATAAGACAAGCACAGAATGCATGATAAGCACACATTTGGTTTCTAAATTATACGAGACAATCACCAACTGCATGATATACATGTACACACGCATCAATGTCATGAGAATCAAACGTATGGTACCTTTATTACATAAGACAACCGCTATCTACATGTTAAGCACGTGTTTGGTACTTAAATTACACAAGACAAGAACCAACTACTTGATAACCACACATTTGGTACATAGGTTGTTCAATAAAAGTACCAACGGAATGAGAACCACACGTTTGGTACCTAAATTACATAACACAAGCACAAACTGCATGCTAAGCACACGTTTGGTACCTAAAATACACAAGACAGGCATCAACGACGTGAGATCCGAATGTTTGGGACCTATACTACATGAGACAATCACCAACTGCATGATATGCACACGCATCAACGACATAATAATCAAACGTTTTGTACTTTATTACATAAGACAAGCGCAATCTGCATTATAAGCACGTGTTTGGTACTTAAATTACACAAGAGAAGAACAAACTATTTGAGAACTACACATTTGGTACCTAAACTACACAATAAAAGCACCAACTGAATGAGACCCACACGTTTGGTATCTACATTAATAAGACAAGCACAACTTGCAAGATAAGCACACGTTTGGTACCTAAAATATACAAATAACTAACAAACAGAATAAGTTCGTAAAGTGCACACGTCAAGCACCAACGGCATGAGAACAACGCGTTTGGTAACTAAATTACACAGGACAAGCACTAACGACATGAGATCCACACGTTTGGAATCTACACTACACGAGACAATCACCAATTGCATGATATGCACACGCATCAACGACATGGTATGATAAGTACACGGTTGGTACCTCAAATACACAAAACAGACACTAACGGCGTGAGATCCACACTTTTGGTACCTTAATTACTGAAGGCAATCACCAACTGCATGATATGCAACATCTGGAACCTAAATTACACAATTAAAGCATCATGAGAATATCATGTTTGGTACCTTAATTGCTTAAGACAAGCGCTTTTAGCATGATAAACACGTGTTTTGTATTTAAATTACACGAGACAAGAACCAACTGCTTGAGGACTATACATTTGGTACCTAAATTACACAACGACATGATAATCACACGTTTAGTACGTAAAATTACACACAACAAGCACACTTGGCATGAGAAACACGCGTTTGTACCTCAGTTACAAAAGACAAGCGCTACCTGCATGATAAGCACATTTTTGGTACTTAAAGTATACAAGACAAACACCATATGCATGTTAAACTCATATTTGGTACATTAATTACACAATTAAAACACCAACGCTATGAGAACCGAACGTTCGATAGCTATATTACACACGATCCTTAACTGGATGATAAGCACGTGTATTGTACTTAAATTACACAAGACAGGCAACAACCGCAAAAGAGAACCGCATGTTTAATACCTAAAATACCCAAAGACAGGCACCAACAACATGAGAACCACACGTTTGGTATCTAAATTACACAAGACCAACGTCATTCTATGCACATGATTTATATCTAATGACACAATTGATGACACGAAATTAATCAAATGAGAAAAACGATATTTATTATCATGATTTCAAGCGTTTCCTAAATAGTATGGGCGCCGCTATTTGATAGCACTTTTATGTTGGATCTCTTCGGTGACGTCATAGAAGCACTTCCATTGTAGTTCTCGCGAAAATTTTATTGTGTCGTTTGTGATTGCTCTCTACTGAAACTGTTATGTATATACACTAATTTACGTAAACAGTTTATATATAGATATACAGTGCATTAGTGAACATTGAAGGAAGACTATTAAACGCAAAAACGATTATGAATTGAAGGACTTAACCCATAAACAGTGTTTTCCTCAGCGGAATAAGTGGGTGGGGAAATGCGATATGTTTTGTGGGCAGTGTTGTGTTTAGTTTTCCTTATATGTGATTTCACAATGCCTCAGTGTTAAGCTTCAGGTGACGTCACGTGCAAAACGCCTATATACTTTCGTGGTAGAACCTAAGCTTGCAGAATGAAGTGTACCAATGCATTGGCATTACTCTTCCAAATTATTGCGAAATTAATATAGCAAACTTTCACAATGTTATAATTGTATGCTGATTAAACAGGTGCGATAATCCAATAAAAAGAAGAGGTTAATGCCAAAACTTAGGTGTGAAAACGACATGGTATCTAACATTTATTATCAAAATACAAATAAAAGCCATTTAATTGTGACAGGCCCGATTGGCTCAGTCAGTTACGTGTCCAGGTGTCGCGAGTTCGAATCCCCACCCGGCAATAGTCTCTGTGATGATTGACATACAACACTGTGTCTCATTATCATTTGTCTCTCACCGCTGATTCAAGGGAAAATGTTATCAGTTACTTGCGGATATGGGGTGTGCTCGAGTACTGATTATCTTTTCAGGATCCCAGGAAACATTGGTTAGGTTAACTGAACATCTGTATAACAGTAAGCCCCCGATGGTAGAAAAATGTCGCTAATATTCAGTCAACCGATAATTGTTCATTAAGTCATTTTAATTAATTTTATAATCAATAGGCAATTTAGTTTATTGATATATGGCTTTTCACAGTCAGCTAGGTCATTATTCGTGAAAAGACATTTGAACTACCTCTACTTCGTAACGAAAAAATATAAATTAAAATCTTTGTTCCTTTATTTAGTCATAAATATATGAAAATGCATGTTTATTTTCCTTCTTATACTTTGCTATTGTATGTTATTCAACAGCAGAGTTTTGTTTTGACTGTTAAAATAGTGTACTGGTATATTATTTGTGAAAAATATACATAAAACCATATTACATAATTTTTTACTTGTAAGTTTGCATTGATATTGAACCCGTAATAACTGAAATTGTTTAAATTAATAATAAGCCATAATACTACATGATATTACATCCTGTCATAAACCCTGGGGTCATAAAACCTCGGGTGATTTATGCTACTTAGGGTACAATATAAATACTGTGGCAGGGTATTTCTCATAACCATATGGTGTGAATGTGGTGTTGGTGAATTATGAAAGCTCAGCAGGGTGCCAGTAACCTGACAGTTACATACACTTGATGCAATATGCCTATATACATTATAATCCATATGACATTTCCTATAGGGATAACCATTCATATATGTTCAGGGAACTGGTAGAATAGATAATCATCATATATCAAATAAGGTAGTAACACAATTTGAATAATCAAAAGACAGTGCCGTGCTTCATCTAATTTTACTAAAAAAGGTATGAAATCCAAATTTTATCAGCCATTTCTCAGTGTTCAACAATGGCTGCACAAGCTAAACACGATAAGAAAATATATATAAAAGTATTTCTTATTCTCTCTTAGAGAGGTAAATATATGTAACAAACCATTTTCCCATAAATTGCATTCCTGGTCTAAATAGTGTTTTTTGATAATTGATTGACTGAGTAGAAAACAGTATATACCCTGATAGAACAGCATGATTGTTCAGGCTCGCCTGGATCTACATAAACACTGACCGCAACAAGTACTTTAATTTGTTTTCTTTATCAAGCTAAGGGTTATTTTACTATTTTAAAATTCAATCATCAATGTCAGGCTAAATGATACGATGTCAGACTCGTGATTCATGGGTTTCGGGCTTGATCTAAGGTTCATTATCGGTGTGACTGTTATTATCTTTTGAGTGAAAGCTTCATAAGATATTGCTGTTTGTCTCTGTATTATTTCTGTGAAACATTCTAAATCTTTTTAATTTCCAATAGTAAGGTCATTGCTTCTGCAGCACGTATTTTCGTCAGACGAAGGCATCATTACACAGTTTTTGCAGCTGCAAAAATCGTTCACATGTGTGGACGACTATGCCGTCTCACTATGTCTCTCGTTTTCTAATTCATTTAACTCTTCTTTCGAAAATTCTGGTTCAAAGTGGTAGACCACAAATCCTTTTCCGTTATAAAAATCTATTTTATTATTCTAGGAATTTGTATTACAACTTATTTATTTTGTAGATTAGAAACATGATCAGTTGCTATCATTAAATTAAATATAATGGCGATTATTCTTTGACCGCCATGACATGGTGTCTATACATTCCAATGCTCAAAATAGCACATGGTGAAAGCGCTCAAAGACGTACGGCATGTTTACTACACCACTTATTATATGGGAAACCCATGTTAATACAAAACAAGTCTTACCTTCAACAGCTTTCATTTTTTCTGCAAAGTAAACACAATTCAATCGTAAAACGGTATCGTGTCCAATAAAACACAGTTATTAAACAATTTCGAAGATTGATTACTTGTTGATTTTGACAAATTAAATATGCAACATATTTTTTTTTGGTAGTTGTGTGAATTTGATTTTTAAGCTACGGACAATGGTGATGTGCATAAAAGTTTGTTATTTTGTGGTAATAAACTGCAAGGTTATATTGAAATTGTAACATGCAAATAGCTGTTAAAGACAGGACAAGGTCATATGAAAGCGCAGATTAACATACAAATGGCGATTCGATTTCCCAACTCCAATTTGATAGACCAATGTGATGTGAAATATTCTTCCGACGTTAGAACTAAGTTTAAACATAGTTTTATTTCTCTTTATATATACTATATGGTAACAGGTATATAAAATCATAGAAAAAGAATAAAAAAGAAAACAATAATGTTTATCTCTAAGACATTATCGTTTTTTATAGAACACTTTTATGGTAAATAGTAAATAGTTAACTAATTGATCAATATGTATATCAAATACATTAATAAAAAAGAATTAAAAAAAATGTAATCACCGTAGTCGTTATAATTGTTTGATGCACAATTTTATGTTTTATTGACAATTTTTTTAAATCAACCGTGAATTTGCAGATGGAATAATGGAAATAAATGCATGGCTGAGACAAAGGTGGGAATGGTCATATACCGATTGTGCTATACTATCAAAAATATGTGATATATCTATTTGAAGTGTTTCCTGTTCTTTTATAAAACTTCATGTATGTTGATACATCGGAAATTCGATTACTCGAGGCAACGTCAAAATCATGTTCTCAAAAAATAATGGAATTGAAGATACTGTTTTCTTGGTAAGACTGAGAGTAAAAAAACATGCCTTGCGTCTACATATGTGCTACAGTTAAAAAAATCCCTTCAGTTGAAGTCAAACAGGTAAAGAAGAGAAACACACATTAATATAGAAGTATATTAAAATGCTTCTGATTGAACGAAATACAGTTGACACGGTG
The DNA here is from genome assembly GCA_029582155.1 of Panopea generosa. NCBI lineage: Eukaryota > Metazoa > Mollusca > Bivalvia > Adapedonta > Hiatellidae > Panopea > Panopea generosa. The sequence continues at coordinate 56,576,998 of CM055899.1, read as the reverse complement.
ACTCGTATTCGAGATCTGTATACAGATTTCAATAAAATAATCAATACCGCACTTTTAATGGCTTTCGACTGTTTTATTTCTCGGCAAATGAAAAAAGAAAATCATGAATTATAATTACAACTAATTTATTTTGTAGATTAGAAACCAGAGAAATACTTTTGCCTACGGTTTACTTAATCACAATTGTTATTGCATTATAAAAGTGTAAATCTGTACATTTTTTTAATCCAAGATAAACGTATATCAACTTGAATAAGAGTTAAAGGACGTTTGAAAATAAAACTAAATAAACAACATCGCTATCATAATTCACTCAGATTATCGCATTTTAACTGCATAAGTTAAGTATTACGATGACCTCAATATTGATAGATACCTACTTCTCAACATCAAAAACATTTTAAGGCAGTGTCGTATATTCAAGCAACGCAAATTCTAACATCCGGAAAAAACTGATCCTGAAATTAGCCCCATTATTAAAAAAACAAAAAAATTTACCTTATCAGTTGCTATTAATTAATTAAATGTATTGTCGATTAATCCTGACCAAAAAGACATGGTGTATATACATTTCAATGCTAATATTCGCACATGGTGAAAGCACTCAAAGATCTACGGCATGTTTACTACACAATTAATTACATGTCATACCCATGTTAATACTAAACAAAACTTACCTTCCAGAGCTTTGTCCATTTCTGAAAAGTGAATACAATTCATTCGTAAAACGGTATCGTGTCCAATGAAACACAGTTATTAAACAATACCAAAGATTGATTACATGTTGATTTTGACGAATTACATATGCAATATATTTCTATTGGTAGTTGTGTGACTTTAATCTATGGACAATGGTGATGTGCATAAAATGTTGTTATTTTGTGGTAATAAACTGCAAAGGTTATATTGAAATTGTAATATGCAAATTGCTGTTAAAGACAGGACAAGATCATAGGAAAATGCGGATTAACATACAAATGGCAATGCGATTTTCCAACTACAATTCGATAGACCAATGTGATGTGAAATATTCTTCCGAAGTTAGAACTAAGTTTGATTATAGTTTTATTTATCTTTATATATACTATATGGTAACAGGTAAATAAAATCATAGAATAAGGATAAAAGTCGAAAACATAATGCTTATCTCTAAGAATTTATCGCTTTATATAGAACACTTCTAATGGTAAATAGTAAATAGTTAATTAATTGATCAATATGTATATCAAAATACATTAATAATAGAGAATTAAAAATAATATAATTACCGTAGTCTTTATAATTGTTTGATGCATATGTGTTATTGACTATTTCATTAAATCAACCGTGAATTTGCAGATGAAATAATAGAAATAAATGCATGGCTGAGACAACGGTGGAGGAAACCATGTACCGATTGTGCTATACTATAAATAATATGTGATATATCTATTTGATGTGATTCCTGTTCTTTTATAAAACTATGTTGTTACATCAAAAATTCGATCATTCGAGTCAACGTCAAAATCATGTTTTCAAAAAAGAACATAATTTAAGATACTGTTTTCTTAGTAAGATTGAGAGGTGAAAACGTATGCGAGATATGTATACTCATTTCAATACAATAATCAAGACCGCACTTTAAATTATTTTCGACTGTTTTGTTTCATCAAAACGATAACTCCATTCCAGTTTAAGTTATACGAGAAATGAGTTGTAGTAATAAGCTGTTTGCGTACTCGAATATTATCTGAATTTCTAAAATATAATTTTTGAAGTATTACCAACATACTTTTTATAAGATCAAGGAATGTACATTTACGTATCTGATTTCCAAGTGTTTCCCAATTAGTTTGACTATATCGTTTTTCAATTGTCAATTATACATACAATCCTAGCAGTTTGTCTTTATTTATCTATATTGTGAATATTTTCATTCACTTTGAATGCAGTTATTAACGAGAAGAGCTCCATATTTCAACAGTGGTCAAATAATAGACAAATAAATGAATTCAAGAGACATATTATGGAGCTAATCTAGTATGTATCTTATTTTATAATAATAAATTAATTCATGTTGCGAATTATTTTCCAAACGTTTATTTTCATGTAATCGATACAGTTTAAATATCACGATGTATGTGGTCTTGTACTTTCAACGTGTTGTTTTCATACATTTGTGTGTGATTACTAAAGTTTAATTTGCATGAAACTATTAAAATAAAATGTTATTGTATCTATTATAATTCATTCATTACATGAATAATAACGATACAATTATATTTATATATAGTGAACATTGGTCAGGATAAACATTTAAACAAAATTACCAACAGCCCTCCCCATAGAGAAAGTTTAATGTACTCATGATCCGATATCTAAATGTAATCACATTTATTTAGTTCTTTTAATCGAAGACAGATTGTCAGAATAAAAATAATATAAAAAAACAAAACGTGATTAATAAAGATTATATTCATAGATCGAAATCCTGATTTGAAATGAGAAAAGATGCTCGAAAACAGTAATCCTAACCTGACACGATTTACATCCCTTAAATTGCCGAATCCCGGAATTCAAATCTCATTAGGATAACCGCCATAGTATTGAAAACAGTGACAGATATTATTGACAGTAAATAAATGAACGTTTGGTACGTATAATTAGTTTTTCATTTTTCCTTGTTATTGAAATATTTTCATCGCACGAAACTACAAGTGATTCTATCTTTAAAGGGCTAACTGGAACATGCCGCTAGTAAGCCCACTTTGACATTTTAACCGGCTCAATATGTACAGTATTGGCAGCTTGAATCTTGCATTTTTCTTTGCAGGCAAATATTGAAAATTGAAGATAGAATTTAATATAATCGTACTACAAAGAATGACGATAGATTCTATATATTGAAGGCACTTTATACTATTTAATAATTTCACACGAACAACTATATAATTACAAAAAATATCTGAATTTTATATCATATTATATACATTGAAACTGCAAAAGAAATGCCTTTCATTTTAAGAAAATTAGAAAATATATATCACATAAAGTTATTATGTTTTATAATACCTGTATAAAAGTGTTTGTTTTACCTTAACACCAGAAAGAAACAATACTTTCTAAATAAAATAACAATAAATATATAATAGAATAATTAAATTGATAGAACTGAACACCAGGAAGAAACATTACTTTATAAATAAAATAAAAATAAATATATAATAGAAGAATTAAACAGATAGAACTGAAAACCAGGCAGAAACAATATTTTTCTAAATTATAAATAAAATAACAATAAATATATAATAGAAGAATTAAACAGATAGCAATCACCTTCAGAACATACACCTTCCGTTATTAATTACGTTTCATGCCTCGGTGCCATGTACAAGAAAAGTGTGATTTCAGACTAGTGGTGCATTTTAGTTCTCATGAATATATATACGACATGTTGCGGGTTCAAGTCCCAGCTAGACTCAATGCCATTATCAACAACACTAAATATCTAGTTCTACCTAGGAAGCACACTACAGAGCGATTCATATACATTTTGAGCTTTCGTAACATTCGAGTTTAAATAAATTAGTATGACCGTAATTCATACGATTTTAGACTGGTGGTGCATTCACACAATTAAGTCTGTGAATAGAATTGTAAAATCATGTTTTCAAAATAACTTTGTCGTAACTTAATCATTTTGCCGATTAGAAACAGAGAAATACTTTCGCCTGTGATTTACTTAATTAAAATTACTATTGTATTATAAAAGTGTAAATCTGTACATTTCTTTAATCCAAGAGAGACGTAATACAACTTTAGTAAATGTGAAAGCACGTTGAAAACTAAAAGTTAAAAACAACGCTATTATAATCCACTCAAATAATCGCATTTTAACTGCAAAAAATAAGTACTGCACATGTGGAATTACCTTTTTTCTGTTGGGGCTTTGCCGCTAATACAGTCTCATTAACAATATACTAACGGATATATTGAAATTATTGAATCGCTGTTCAAAAGTATTTATGCGAAATACAATAAAAACATTGTAATCAACATTTATTTTTTGAAATATTTTCAACTAACCACATTTTCTTGACGGAAACTCAATGTTTGCACTCCAATCAGTGGTATGTACGAGGAAAATTCAATAAATTCTGTCACTACTGGTCATCCGTAGAAACAATGATGCATAAGAACATGAAGAACTCGTGGACTTGTTTGGGGATATTTAATCAATACACCTGTGAGTTCTCAATTTCATCCGATTATAATTGATCAAGATATTTATTGTTGAATTATACACACTCATTTATAGTGGCTATATTTAAATGCCATAATGAAACCGGAAGAAAAATTAGAAGTAAATTCTTATATTAAAGTCCCATGTTTTGCAATTATCTTCAAAAGAGATTTATTCTGAATTGGGTCGTATACACGATAGTCCTATCGTAATAGTAAGAAAAGTTTTTCGTTGAATTAAGAAACTGAATGGGGGTAAGCAAAGTATGGGTATGAAACTTGTGTTTTTTTATTTTAAGCCCCAACGGCGCATTGATAACAAACAATGGCTTGGTAGTTTCAGGCTAGGCTGGTCAAAACAAAGATGACAAGAACCGCTAAAAAGGTTTTATATTCCATTTTCTTCCATTCTAGTGAACCTGTTATACATATTCCTTACGAATAGGGTTAAATAATTAATGACAAGTTAAAGGGGACGCAAACTTCAAAGTTTGGCTTTCAGGTGAGTGGGGTACCATGTGTTAAAAACTAAAAAAAAAAGATGTTATTTTACATAACCATTAAAACCAAGCATGGTAAATGAATGCAGAGAACAGTTTTACTATCGTTTTAAAAAATAAATGGTAGCTAATTGTGTATTAATTACGAAAACAATGGCCAATACCATGTCCATTCAAACAGAATAACCGGATCAATTTGGATCCTATATTTACTGGTTGCTATATCATAATGGTTCAAAAACAATGTCTAGAAATATTTAAAATAATTGATATAACTAAATCGTGTTTACCAAAAGTGTACATGGCCATTTTTGTTCATTGACAAAAAAAGGTAAACAAATATTCTAAATACCAACAACATAGTGCTGAACACGCGATCAGCTGTTAATTCTTGTGCAAACGTAAGTTAAGCATATTTACTAAACACTGCCAAGGTTGTCATTACTCAAAACATGGTAATACCTGAAAACTATATTAAAACGTTAATGCTTTTACGCTGTCATGTTTTCATTTTCATTCTTTTTCACCGATTCACCTTCCTGATATTAATACGCGACATTATTTACACATCTCGGTAAACAAATACACATGTATATGAGCGAAGGTGTTCCGAAACGGAAACTATTTTCTTATGGCGTATAATTTTCCGTTGGTGTAATACGGTTACATCCGTCTGTTGTAAAATATCAAAATACAAACCGAATTTCGTATATTTTATAACCTACAAGCCGTGTACTTGGTAAGTATTGTCTTACATATAGTAAATAACAAACAAGTTATCATTTTATATACTCTCGTCATGTCGATCTCTCTGTCTACGGTAGGTAAAAGTCATTTTTGAGAGACTGTCATCCAAGGTAAGTGTTGTAAAATTGTAATAAAATGCATGCAAATCCCGTGCAACGAAAATTGAAACGTGGTATGGTGTAGTAAACATGTGTTCGCGTATATGGATAGAAATAACTGTGATGGAAAACCTCAATTTAATACTATTTTGTGGACACTTGTGAAAATTTTGTTGCTATTGACTTATAAATGAATAGTGAAATCACGATATGGCATTACATGCAAAGGATAGAAAGAAAAGGACAAGGAGAAGATTTGGACAACCATGTGGAAAAAACTCTAAGACATATAAACGAAAACAGAAACTTGAGGTGTTGAAAAAGGAAGAGAAAATGAAAGTGTATTCGAATGACAGCAGAAAATTTCCACCATACCAGTTGGTACGTAAAGTTGTCTCATCCAATGGCAAGTATTACACACGATTTTCTGTCCGAAGGTTACGTATTCAAAGAATGAATGCAACAAAACCGTGCAGTCTTGGTTCAACATCTTTGAAATTTGTATTGCACCGACACCCATTGTCAGGTTATCGAATCAAGAATTTGGAAAATTTGAAAGATCATGTTGTAAACATAACAACTCATGCATGTTTATGTTTAAAAGCCCACGAACTTGTCAAGTTAGGAAAAGAGCCAATTGTTATACGTTCAGAAATATGCAAGAATGGTCTGTATAGTATACTTTTAAAAAATGCAATGGATGCTTGAAAGAATTTCAAATTGAAACCAGCTTTAAGCAGACAAGACAATGGATACTATGACATAAATGTAAGAGTGGTGTGGGGTGCTGTTACTTCAGGCAGAGGACCTTCAAATTTGAACGAAATGTTGTCCACAATGAACACCCCACAAATGAGTGAAAAAATGTTTTCAAACATTGAACATGATACAGGTAATTGATGGCATGTAGTGCTGGAAGAGGAAATGGCCAAAGCTGGTGCAGAAGAGAAACAACTTGCATTTGCCAGAGATGACTATAATCAGGGTATCCCGGCCGTGACAGTGATATGTGATGGTGGCTGGTCTGTTACAACGCTTTTGGTGGTGTTGGAGTAATTTTTTGGAGCCGAGACTCGGAAGCTTTTATAAATTTGGGTTAGAAACAAACAGTGTATTATATGTTCCAAGGCAGAGAACAATGGCTAAGACCCACATCCTTATACATGCTTTAAAAACTGGAACGGTAATTCACAAGCTATGGAGGCTGATATAATTTTAAGTGGTTTCATAGAGGCAGAAACTGTACATGGTGTTCGGTATATGAGGTTAATAGCAGACGGTGAAAGTTCAGTTTATGCACGATTACAAGAAAATGTGCCTGTGTGGGGCAGTTCCATTAAAAAATTAGAATGTGCAAATCACACATGCAAATGTGTTAGATCAAACTTAGAACGCTTAGTTCAAGAGAAACCCCACTTTAAAGGAAAGGGCAAATTGAGTCAGCTTAACAGAGTACGACGAACAACAGTTATTAGATGTGCAATCAAAATGAGAAGCAAAGATAAAAATGTAAAACAGTTGAAACATGACATAAAAAACTCTATTTATCATTTCCTGGGTTTTTCATCAAAATTGTTCCAACTTCTGCAAAAAGGGAAATTCAAAGTCAGTAGATGATATTGAAGAACATCATCTGGAGCAGTCTACTAATTCAATCGATGCTATATTTGAAAATCAGTATGATTATTGGAAATTGCCGTCTAAAGAGGACTTGGAACAGTCAAGAGTGGCGATTTATTGGCAACTTTTCAACCAATTTGGCAGAAAGTTGGATGTCAATTCGTGCAAAATTCGATGGAGGAAAGTTTGTCAACAGATGTGCTAGAGGTTCATGGAATACCAGGTGCTATGGTGGAGCCCTTCGTGAAAATTTAGGTCCTGCATGGTCATCAATGACATTTCAAAAAGTGACAGGAATCCAAGCCGGTTGCCATTTCAACAAAAAAGTGATGTCGCAGAGTAAAAAAGTAGAAGCCACAAAAGCATATAAAATTAAAGAAGAAAATAAAACGGTTAGAAGAAAAAGGAAGTTAGAAAGTTTGAGGTAAAGTTGTGCAAAATCAGCCAAACTTGAATATGGAAGTCAACTAGATGACACTCTAGATGTAACAACAGATGAATTAAGAGAACTTTGTTCCAAATTTTTGAATAAATTAAACAAAAATGAACAAGAAATAAAAGATATTGAACATAAATCTCGACTGCAACATAGTAGTGAAGTTTGGAAAGAAGAAATATGTAAAAGACTTACTAGTTCAAATTTTGGAAAAGTGATGTCGCGAAGAACAAATAATTTATCTACATGTTTAGTCCAAAATATGATATATTCTCAATTCAAGGGTAACATCAATACTATCAGAGGCCTGGCACAAGAGGAAAACACAATTATTGAATACAAAAACAAGAAGGGAAATGTAGAAATTATAAAAATTGATCTAACAATCAGAAAAAAAATATCTATATTTGGCAGCATCAACAGACGGTTTAGTCATAGAAGAGAATGGAGAAGGATTAATTGAAATAAAAAAAATTCTGCAGAACAATAAATATAGTATCAAAGAAGCAGTTCAAAAGGTACCAAACTTTTGCTTAGAAAACGGTCCTAATGGAATAAGTTTGAAAAGAAAGCATGAGATATACTACCAAATACAAGGACAGTTGAACATCATTGATAAACTATGGTGTGATTTTGTGTTGCGGCGCTTAAATCCTTACGACATATATATTGGAAGGATTTATAGAGACACAATAATGTGGAATACTATGATGGTACCGAAGCTGAAATGTTTTTACATGACATTCTTGTTACCAGAGCTAGCTTCACCACGCCACTTACTCAGGCATAAGAAAACCAAAATCACCCTGGGTATGTATATTTTTTTACAATATTACTATATTTATACATTACTGAAAATTGAAGAAGAATATACGCCATCTGCAGGAAATGTCAACAAGATTTTATATCCGGCATACCAAAGATTAAAATATTTGTCAGCATTATAGTTATTATGACGCCAAGTGGAGATCACATTGCAGTGTTATCTTCTGGCATTGCAGTAAGTATTGCAATGCAAAAATTACAGTTCAAATTATGTTTCAATGATGTATTTTAAATTGATATGTATCACCATATCTCTGATTGGCACATGACAGTAAGTGTTTTCTAAACATAGTGTGTTATTTACTTATACTAGCTATACTATAAATATTGGTGATAATTGGTTTGTACTATGTATTGTAATTATATAAAGTTTAAATGTACAAACATTTTGGATATTATACATTATTTAATCAATATTTTATTACAAATATATATTCTTCACTACCATTTATATATGTATCTGTTTATATATTTTTTTCAGTTCAATCCAAAAACAGAATCTGACTTCCATGTAGATTAACCAAATCCCATCAAACAATTACAAGAAAAGAAGATACCATCTACAAGTGCAGTACACCATGACAGACAGGTACCAACTACCAGCTCAGTACAACATGACGCACAGGTACCATCTACCAGCTCAGCAGAAAACAAGGTAATATATGAACATAAATAAATGATATTTCTTTGCAGTTTAATGATTAATGTACATATCTTTAAAATATTGTGTTATGCAGTCAAAACCCTGTAATTGATCTGACACCTTTATTAAGCAGCCAAGAAAACAACCACATTTCCTATTTCTATAATTTCCAAGCAAATTAAACTGTATACATGGCCATTTTAATAACATTGACAATTCCTAATCATTTCTGTAGTGGCTGTTTCACATTTTATTGAACATTTAACCAAATATAATTTCAGACCCAGAGTTTCAGTTCAAGATCTAGGAAACCCCACCGTATAAAGTTTCTTGGTCGCAGAATTCTACATGAATGGCACACAGACGAGACAATTAACAAAACTGAATGGTATAGTGGTACAGTTTTTAAAGGTACAAGCCTAATGCTATATATTGTCACATTATGATATTATATTTAACTGTGTTATGGCTAGTGTTTAATTGTCACTTTCACCAATATTTCTGTTATATCTGAAACCTATATGATTGAAGTTGCCACATTGAAGTATTGTACAATTAAGGTACAGTTAGTTCCTTTATGACTATTCTTAAAATGCAGAGGTGAAAAATATTTGTTGAGACCCAGCAATGGATTGAGATAACATTGATAATCCATAATACACTACAGAGTGGATATTTTTCCACTGAACCAACACAATGATACATGTAAATAAAGAGTAAACAGACATATTGAATTGAGTGATTACATATTTAACATAATTTGTTACCATAGATGATCATTTAAGTAACCACTCTTTCATTGGATCCTCGATCATAAAACAGTACCTGTCTTTGCACCACCAAGTAACTGATAACTTAACATTTTAATCAGCGGTGACAGATGAATGGTAATGTAACGCAATGTGGTTATGTCATATATCAATTATCTTTAACACTGTGGCTGGACATAGATTCAAAATCATGACCCAAGCATTGACAGTAAGTTGGACATGATGCCAAGTAAACTAATCAGCCCCGGCAAACCTTTTAAAGCATCACGTTTTGTGCATATCATTTACCAATCAATTTCTCTCTGTCATAAGTGTATCTCGGTGCATTACAATTTACAATAAAATAGTTTCTTTCTTGTTCTTAATTATGTATATTTTATTTACCAATGTTATCCACTACATGTATGCCTTTTCTTTCTTTCTTTTAAAAAGGGGAAAGATGGCATTCCTGGTGCTGTGTATGAGGTCCTTTACAAAGGTGAGGATGCCCCCATTGAAGTAGAAAATCTGCATGAAGATTTAAAGACTGGATCATTGAAATTTGTGGATATTTGAAGTGCACTGCAACGGTTTGATTTTTATTTAGAATATACATTACTCCATTCATATGTTAATGTTTTAAAAAAAAACAATATTATTAATACAATCGAATAAATTTTATACATGTACTCTGATATGAAATTTGTTTATCAATTTTTAACATTAAAATACATAAATCATGTGACCACCACTTTAATTTGAGTCTGAATATTCAAATATTATTGATCAGTAGATATATGACATTACCAAAATATCATTACTTTATTTATGTACAAAATAACCTTAGACATTATTGTATTCCATATTAAGTGTGTTTTATGGGTTTAATCTATACAGAGTGTTGTTTTTGAGAGTTCATTGCACTGAGCGTGGAATCGAACCCATCATCTCAGTGGCCATTACTGTACCCACTGCACTATCAACCTGCCTGGAAACAGTACTTAATTCCAACATTATTAGAAAAAAGCCAATATAATCATTTTCATGAACATCATAAAACAATATATATATATTTGTCCACCCTGTCAAGATGTGTTGCATATAATTCCGTAGTATATAAGTCATGGTCGACACCAAATGTATTGGTTAGGCAGAGGCCTTGATATTGTATCTATGGTTTGCATTATAGTTAGGTGCACTCGCCGTAGTCTGGTCTGTACATTTATGTCTTGGTTATTCACAAATAATTATCTCCATATATATATACACACATATACATTTTAGAATTAATACAATTTGTTGTGGAAATTAACAATAAAAGTTTGAGAAGGCATGATAAAGAAATGAAAATAATAATTTAGAAATTATATAAAAAAAATGTTTTATTACAAATGTATCTTTAATTTTTTCACCACAGATGGAGTTGCACAGAGAGACACTTGTTTCGTAATTGTTACACAGTTCGATGAAGTGGAAAGACATAGATGCCTGTACAAGTTTCACTATAAAAACTAAAATGACAAGTCATTATGGAGTATTATCCACAAATATTACATGCTAAATTTAGCAGAACAATATAATGGTAGGAACCATTTAAAGATAAGTGTCGGTGTTTGGGTGAACATCAAATTTTTCCTTAGTGATGCCAATAGTTGTGTTTTCAGAGTGACCATTATTTGATATTTGATTACTCAAGTTAAAAGAATTGTGTTAAATAACGGAGTCTCCATTGTTACAAGTGTCTTAATATACACACTAGTTATACTAATACTGAAGATACAGTTGTGTTACAAGATTAATGGTTTATAAAGTAGTTGTGGGAACTATGTGCAAATAGTTATGTATAAATTATTTATAACATCATTGTGACCAGCACTGATGATATAAAGAAAGAATTATGTGACGAGTGGAGTTTTCGAAAATTGTGGATGTTAGTTCATTTTCATTGGCATTTGTCAACATGACCGGATACATCTGTGATTGTGATATTATATTCAAAACAAATTCAATGCAATGTGCACAGATAGGTCTCCAACTCTCCATACTGTAAGACTCCATCACAGCTGCAAGACTTGATCCACCAATGCTGCACCCTCCAGTACTTCGTGCAACTAGTGGATATTATTCTTTACGTCATGCCAACCAACAACGGGAACACAGGTCATGTCGTACAATTTGACAGTAATAACCAAAGACAGTATTCCTAACATATTCTTACCAAGTTAATGTTTTTACATGTTTATGACATGGATAATATTTGTTAACAATTTCTAACAGGATTTAAAGGTTTAATCTTTTATTTAAAACAATTTTATAACAATAGTCATAACATAAACTATTTAAATACCTACCATTATAGATTTAAGATGGTAATTTTTGACTTTTACTACTTTTTACATGGTCAATGCCTGTGATAATCATTATTTTTTTTAATGTACTACCATATTACAGTTGGATAAAACTTTAAAAGTAAGCATATTTTTACATTTTACTTTTCTACATTTTGTTATCAAGGAATTAGTGTTTGTATTGATATATCCAAATGAACTTGAAACTATTGACAATGGCTGTTTGAATGTACATGGCTAACGGAATTATAATGTGTAATAATTTCAAATTTAATTTATTTTAATAACTAATTGTTACAGCAAACTATGTCTTAACATTGATATTAAACATTGTTTGTAAAATTAGTAAGTGACACTTATTCATTTTTTTGATAACAAAGGTTATAATTTTCTTACATATCCCACCCACTTTGTAAAGTTTGCGTCCCCCAAATTTGACGAAAATTCAACACAAGATAATTTGTAAGTGACACTTATTCATTTTTTTGATAACAAAGGTTATACTTTTCTAACATACCCCATCCACTTTGTAAATTTTGCGTCCCCTTAACAAAGATAAAGTACTTCAATCTGTCAAACAGTTTTATCAAAATAAACGCCCAAGTTAAGGTTTAAAAGACATACAGCTTATTTATGGCAATGCTTCTAACCACAATAGTAAAAGCGAACAAGTATTCGTAGAACATAAATAGGTTATTCTGTAGAACACTCCCCTTATTACCCTGACTTAAGCTCATGTGACTTTTTCATATTTCCTATGCCAGACAAATGCTCGCAGTTAAATTCTATGCTACTAGAATGCCCGTGGGTCAGCACTATTTCAGTGTTTGAACAGTATACCAAGGGAAAACTACTTTGCGGCATTTAGGTGGTGGACAGCAATAATTCAGAAGAGTGTATCTGTTCGGGGGAATACTTTAAAGGGTAGGCCTTAACAAATCCAGTTTTTGTGAAAATCTTAAATATCGGAAGACCAGTGACAGGTTATATTGAATGCCACTAATATATCGGCAATAACATCTGAATCAACATAAAACTAAGTGTATTTCTACAATACAAATACATTCAATGTATTTTAGATAATTTTATTGTGCATATTTATTTCCTGAAATATATCCTTCAATATCGCTTACGCTGTCAAAATGCATCTGTAGAATACCGTACAAACGAGAGTGAGTATCGTGCCGTTCGAAAAACATATAGCAATGTTAGTATACGTCTCGCAACACAGTTACGCTCCTTTTTCCCCAAGGTAACATGATTTTACGCTTAAAAAATATTTGGTAATTTGGTTTTGAAATATTTTTTTAAAATGGTTCATAGTGGTTGTGATTTCTTGCTGCAAATGAGTAGAACAAAAGTTGGTGTAGCATATACTGCAATAAGACATCACTCGTGTTAAAAAAGTGACTTTCATAGAATTTCAAATTATGCAAGTATGTTGAGGACTTCGTCTTCCAGAAAAACTCAGAGTGTCACTGCAACCTCTTAAAAAAACTACCTGGTCAACCTACAAGTTATAGTGCATTTTTATGTGAGTATACATTCCTGCTATGAAAAAAATACTTAAAAATGATTGTATGTGGAATTCTTTTTTCACCATGGAAATCCTAGACCTTATTTTATATAGAACAAAGAACAAAGTTCAACTGTGTAGTAAGACCTTATATCCACCGTGTTCAAGTATAACTGCAACACCTTGTAATGTCTTCAATCAATATACTGTGAAATCATAATTTTTTTCATTGATTTCTTGGGGGCCTCGACAACGAAATTAAATCTAAACGAAATGGTCGTTGATAAAATTTTGGTACATCAGAACTGCATTGCATTTACCTGTACTTAAAACCTATTCTTACTTTTATAAGCTAGATTTATATGTTAACAATAGTTTCTATTAAGTGTGCTCATTTATCTTTTAGATATATCGAAAGTTAAATTTAAATTTGAAATCTTTAATTTAGTGCACTGATTAAGCTAAAATACGGTATCTGTTTTAATATTCCAACCGTTTGATTACATAAACTATGCGTATCATTTTCAGAGGTATTGTGTTTACTCGCGTATATGCTATTTTGATCGCTGTGGAAATAGACCCTTACCTAGATGTTTATTACAATAGTAGACGACCAATTCTACGTCAGCGTGACGTATTTTTACAGCTTTGTTTCGAGTAGCTATTTTTTAAAGAGAGAATATGCGTGCGAATAAATACAATGCAGATTTATAGTATTTAATTAAAAAGTATCCTATTGAACTATTGTAATTGTATTATTTTTTGTCGACAAGGAATACATATTTCTGATGAGTGAATTTGCGTTGGTCTCGACCTACGTACATCTTCAACTTATGATACGTCCTCTCCAATTTGTGTTATCATAACAGTTTGACAAAACACTAAAGTGCCGACTAATTGACACCTCTCCCCACGATTATGTTGCGAAGAACATTTATTACTGCGTGTGTAGATGCAGGAGCGTTACGTGATAGAAATACTCATATTCAATTTTTTTTTTCTAAAATTTGTTCATAAAAATGTTCAATCCCTGTTAAATGTTGTACCAAAAATAACGAAAATTAATGATTTCACAGTATGCAATATTTTTCGAAATCTGATTGACATATCTCAATATCGACAGAGTCCTACTTCTCAACATGAAAAACATTTTGGGCCTTGTCTACTAGATCACAAATATTCAAGCAACGCAATTGCTGACACTAGAACAAAAACATCCTGAACTTTGCTTCATCATTAAAACTGAAGAGTTGCCTGATTAGTTGCTACTATTAAATTTAATGCATTGTCGTTTATTCCTGAACCGCCGTGACACGGTATCTATACATTTCAATATTCATAACTGACACATGTTTGAAGTATGTTTACTACACTATACTCAATATTTCATAATGATATCTACATTTGAAGCGTTTCGTGTTCATTACAAAACTACATTGCGGCATGAAAATTTCAATTTAGTCAGATGGAGAGTTTAAAACCTTTGCCCTACACATGTAAAACAGTAGAAAAATATGTCTATTACGTTTTCTAAAGTCCCACAGGAGAAGAAATGAAACTCAAATATTGATTAAAATGATTTTGATTGAGCGAACTACAACTTGTACGGAGACTCGTACGCGAGATCTGTATGCTCATTTCAATAACATTTCAATGCAGCACTTTCATAAAAAATATCATTCCATTCCGGTAGAAATTACATGATAAATTAGTCATAGTAATAATCTGAATGCATGTTCGAAAATACACCTTCCTTGGTTATATATCAAATTGAACAATATAATTACGCCAAATGGACGAACAAATGAGAATGTTCGTATTGCTATTTAAAACTCCTTACAGGGTCTCTATACATGCCAGTGCCCCTTGATTTTTACAAACATTGAACACTTAATCATATGGATAATTTGTATAAAATATGAACAAATTTGATTGACAGTTTGGTGAGAATAGGATTGTATGACTAGGTTCAATTTTGACATTTTAAATGAGAATTTTCTATTTTCCTAAAGTATTCCTATTTAAAACTCAAAGTCCCTATAAATACAAGCCCTTTGATTTGTACAAACTTTAAACACATACTCATTGGGATAATATATATCAATTATGAGAAAATTGACTGACCGGTTGTTGCGAAAAAGAATTTTGAAATTTTTCTATTTTTAACCACCATGGCCCCTTATGGCAAGTCAATTCTCCTTATTGAATCATCATATTATCTTAGACTAAACGATGCTTCGGAACTCAAATTGATTAATAATTTTGCCCAAATGAATAAAATAATTTCCGTTTTCCAATAGTATCTTTATGTAAAATTTTAAGTCTCCTTACAAGACCCCAATAAATATAAGACCTTTTATTCTTATCTTCATTTAAACCCCTACACATAGGAATAATTTATGCCAAATATGAACAAATCTGACTTACCGGTTCTTAAGAGAACGATTTTTGTAATTTCCAATTTACGCTTTTGGGGCCCCTCCAGACCCCTTAAGACAGTGGAACCCAGTAAATTTTACAAATCTGAACCTCGACCAAACAATGCTTCTGTGAAAATAAAGGCAAGATCAGTTCCTTTTTTATAAAGAAAAAAATAATGTTCATAAACATGACATGTGAGTCTTAATTGAACCCTGGGGGCGGGGTCATTTTTTACCCAAAGGACACCATTTGAACAAATTTAACAGAACTATAGTATTATAGAATATATTTTTATCTGTTGGGCGGTTCATAAGAAGAAGACTTTCGAAGTTTTGGACTATATTTAGTAACGGCGGTAATTTTAAATTTCAGATCGAAAATAATTTATCCTGTACAGATTTAAATGCAATATAAACATCCATTTGAAGTGTGAGTTTAATTGGCCTATTGGTTTCAGGAAAAGTGTTGCTAACGGACGACAGACGACGAACGACTGACAACATACGACAGACGACGCACGGCGGACAACAAGCCATCGCATACGGTCTTCTGGCTTCTGGCCAGTAGAGCTATAAAGATCCTGTTGACTGTGAAATTTTGAAAAAGGGTTGTCTAATTAAAAACATGTGCTGAATTATATAAAAACTGATCAAGAGAAATCTAACGGTTTTTATTTTGTCAGCATAGAGACTACAGAGCGGTCATATACGTTCCGAGCCTTATTCTCATTCGAGTTAAAATACATTAGTATAAACGTAAAGCACTATAGCAAGCGCAATTGAGTATGCGAACAGAATGGAAACAAATGTTTTCGAAATAATTCGTGCTTTTCGTTGTAACTTAATTACTAATGTATGCTGAAAACACTCAAATATGTACAGCATGTTTACTTCACCAATCTCCATATTTCATAATATAAGTTTAGTTCAACGTAACTTTCTCAGTTTCAAGCTCTATTAATTATGTGAAGTCCATGTTATTACAAAACAAGTCTTAACTTTCAAAGCTTTGAACAGTTCTGTAAAGTAAATAAAATTAAATCGTAAAACGAAATACATATTATGCAATATATTTCTTTTGGAAGTTGTGTAACCTTGAACCTTAAGCAATGTACAATATGCTATGGTTTTGTGCATGAATGTTGTTATTTTGTATTATTAATATGTTAGGTTATATTGAAATTGCAATATGCAAATTGCTATTAAACCCCAAATGTTTACTGCCTGGGTAGTAAATATAAGTAAGAGGAGACTGTCAAATAACAAAGCTACACTAGGCTTTCTGCTGATGGCGAATTAGCACTTACATGTATACAAGTATGTAGAGTGCACATTTAAAGTTGTTGGAAGTTGGAGTTAAACTTTATCTGTCAATCTGCATATAACACTTTTTAGGAATTATTTATTGACAAATATATTAACAATTCGACAGTCGTGTGCAACATTATAACGAAAACAATGCACTGTTGGCTGTGAAATTAAAAAAAAGATTCTCTGATTTGAATCATGTACTAAATTATATAAACACTGACCAAAAGAAATATTGCGGTTTTTATTTGTCCGCATAGAGACTATAGAGCGGTCAAACACGTTCTGAACCTTATCCACATTCGAGTTAAAATAGATTAAATAAACGTAAAGATCTAAATCAAGTGCAATTGAGTATATGAACAGAATGGTAAACAATGTTTTCGAAATAATTCGTGCCTTTTGTTGTAACTTAATTACCTAAGTATGCTGGAAACGCTCAAAGATGTACAGCATGTTTACTACACCGTTCTCCATATTTCATGATACAATTTTAATTCAATGTAACTTTCTCAGTTTCAAGCATATTGTTAAAGAAGTAGCTTGTCTAGTTTCAAGTGGAATAATTTTCCATTCCCGGATAACAGACGGAGGGAACGAATTTGAGTGAAGAGTTGTTCTTGAAATTGGAAATTAAAAATCGTTGCTATTTCTGAGATTGTATGTAAAGTTATGACTTGTACGTGGCGGAACCATTGAACAAAGATTGATGGGGCAATTCCGTTGACCATTTTATAGAAAAGAAAAAGTTTGTGTTTTGTTTTACGGGTTTCAAGACTTTCCCATCCTACTTTGGAATTAAGGTTTTGAATAGAAAATAATTTTGTAGCTCTAGTTGTAACACGAGCTGCTTCGTTTTGTAATTGATCAAGTTCGTTTTTTTCGTACTTAGTACAATTATCACATATGACGTCCGCATATTCTAATAAGGGTCGTATAAATGTTATTTATATAGTTTTGAGAGATTTTCTATCTAACTTGTGCTTAAGTTTTCTCATAATGTTTATTTTTGTCGATGCATTTTCCTTAATGTATTCAATATGCGAGTGCCAGACGCAGCTATTTGATAAATATAGTCCTAAATGTTTTGTGTGATGGTACTTCAACAATATGTTGGTTGTGTATAACAAGTGGAGGATGAGGCAGCTTATTGCGTTTGCGTGATATATGCATGTATGCATTTTTAGAGGGATTAAAAGAAACCAGCCATTCATTTGACCATTCAAATATTTTACTAATATCTGAATTCAAAGTTTTAGCAGCATTAATTATATCACTATTGTGATTAATTGTGAAATAAAGACTTGCATCGTCGGCAAAAAGACGTATGTTAGAATCAATATCTGACACTATATTATTAATATAAACTAAGGAAAGAAGAGGACCTTATATAGATCCCTTTGGTACACTAGCTTTAATTGGTTTCCATTTAGACTTATAGCATGAGTAAGCAACGCATTGGCGTCTATATTAAAGATAATCTGTTAAAATTTTTTACAGTTGACAAGAGATACCAGCTGCTTTCAATTTTAGCCAACAACCCTTTATGCCAAACTCTATCAAAGGCTTTGCTTATGTCAAAGAATATAACCCTTACCTCTTTACTCTCATCAATTTCTTTGCAGAAAGTATTGTAAAGGTAAGAAAGTTGATTAGTTGCCGAGTCACCAGAGAAAAATCCAGATTGAAATGAGCTAAGAAAATCTTAGTCTCGAAAAAAAATATATATGTGTTTAAATATGAGCTTTCTAATACACTTAGAAGTGAAATTAGTCTGTAATTGTTAGCCAGAGAAGGATCACCTTTTTTGAAAATAGCACATACGAGGGTTTCCTTCCAAACAATTGGATAAGAACCTTTTGCTAGGCAAGTATTAATCAAATTACATAGTGGGACAGATATTTCGTTAGAAATTTCACGGAGCACATAATTATTAATCCCATCAGGACTCGAGGCTTTCCAAGTTGGCAACAATTTGAGGATACTACATACATTGATAGGAAAAATAGAAATATCTGGCATATTTGGGATGTTATGTCTAGGTATTAAAATTAGTGGTTCGATGTTGTCGTCATCTAAAATTGTCTGAGTTTGAAAAAAAGTGTTAAGTAAGTTGGCTTTTAAGCCCGAACCAGAAATCATACTACCATTGTCGTTCAGTGGAGGAATTCTGGCTTGTTATTTGAAAATTAATTACTTTAATATTTTCCACCAGTCTTTGGACGAAAGGTTATAGAATTACGTTTACCAGCCAAATTGTCATAATTTAATTGTTTAGCTTGACGTATGAGATTAACGACATAATTACGTTTCCGTTTAAATCTATTCCAGTGATATATTTCATTAGATATCTTTGCTTTTTTAAAAAGTACTTTCCTGGCCTTTATATTTTTTTTAAGTTACGCGATGAAGTATTATTAAGTATAATATAATTTAAATCACCAGTAACAATTCTGTCTTTGATACCGGTATCAAAAGCAAGATTTTAAGAGTCACCAATTAAACTATTATAAAAAGAGTCAGCGTTTGAAGGTCTGTAGAATACTCCAGACTTAATAGTATATGTTTGTGTTTAAGCGATATCTACACCCAAATACATTCTAGACGATTGATTTCGAGGTCTTGTCTACGGAAAAAAATGAAGTGTTACATAATAACACCTGCATGACTATCTCCAATGCGATCTTTTCTTACTGGATTATGAAACGATGGACATTTTAATTCAGCTGATGTAACAAAGTCGTTAAGCCAAGTTTCATAGAAAGTTAGAATATCAATCCAATATAATTCCGTATAAAGTGCATCCAGTTTAGATTTGATACTCTGAACAGTATAGTGAACGAGAAAAAATATGCGACAAGTCTAATGCTTCTAAACTATCTGAAAATGTTGAAGAAATTAGAATGAACTGTTTGTTGGAGTTGGTTCTACAGGACCTGGATTTGGATGAATATATCCGCAAAGCAACAGTAAAGTAATGACCCATGTTATCAGCGTAATGGAGAAAACATATCTTATGAAATACGTTGACAAAAACATATTATCTTCAAATCTATTGCCCAGTTTAATATACCTAAAGGGATGTAAAATCGCAGAGTGACAGTGAAAAGCGCTATTTAAGTTAGTATAACGAGATATGATGCAGACTAAGGAATTGTAAACGTGCAGCAAAATGATGAACTGCAGCACGGTCGAAAATTTGAATTTAACATTGATCAACGGTGTGACCGTGTCAGAGTATGTTTTTAAACAAATCATGTAATTGTAGAGAGGTAAATTAGAAACAGACACCAGCAAGACGTTAATCGTTAAAGACAAAAAACAACATTTCTATAAATGCATCCATAAAGTCCATAAGTTTGGAGGTCAAGCCGTCTCCTGTGATGTCCATGCAAAAAATCAGAACGTCCAAAGAAAATTTGTTATATTTCTGTTAAAGTAAGATATAGATACACATACATGTCATATGGAGATACGAGTACCATTCAGTTGTTTTATTCTACAATACACTACATGGATGCATATATCATAAAGTATAACATTATGCAAGGCACCTTTCTACCTTCCACATACAATAAATTATATAGAAGTGAATGGCAATAATAAAGGATGAAACGATTTTACTTAATATCAACAACGTAAATGTTTACACAAAGTAGTATTTAGCGTTTTAACGATAATTACGTACAAAAGTAGCGCTCATTTGAAATAGCAATTGAGGAATAACAAATTAATTATTTATTAAATGAAAACAAATTAATATACCGTGATGCTGTTTTGTCAAGCGATTAATGAAAAAAACAACAAAAACAACAACAACCAAAACTATTACCTATATCACATGAATACTGCTCTGCAGATTATGATTAATGCTCTCATAACTGTACAATTATGGCAGCCTTAATTTCAAGGACTTAACAACTCTACAGGTTAAATGTTTTTAAACCATTGTTTTAGTATAAACCGTTTGCATCGGCTATTATATAATCAGTAATGTCCTCGTATCAGTATATACCCGAACGTGTCTACCCATACTTAAGTATATACTTATAACTTAAAAAACAACACACAAAACAAACCGTCAAAACACATATTTTAACTATGGAATGTCATACGATATAACTTAATACAGAGTCACGCACGATTTTCACAAAATTACGCTGTCGAGGCTAAGAATGCTACAACAGATGTACAGTACTGCACAAAAGTAAAGTTTTGTTATATATTTATTTAAGTGACAAGCGGTAGACGACCCAGTACATATAATTACGTAAAAAAAACAGAATGAGTTTTATACCATGCAAACACTGAGTTTGTAGTCGTTGATACAAGTAAGGCAACTGTTTGATAGTATCTCCCTTTCTAAGAGCAACGTATAATAAATTAACCGTGAAAGCTCACGTGACACTATGGAAGATATGCAGTTACCACGTGATATTGGACAATATTCAAGTAGAACAGTCATAAAGTAAACAATAAATCATATCCAATATGATTGTCTAGAATATAACACTTTCAAACATTTGAGTTTGCAAGTTATATTCAGCTAGAAATGCTGTCCAAGTCTTCCAAAATGGCAACGCGATGAACGACCAGTTTTAAGTCTTTAACTTAGACTACACAGTCCGATGTCCACGCACTGTCAAATTTGTCATCGTAAGATCTTAGTTAACAAAGATTCCTTTAAAGTTTTTGTTCTGTAAGTTGGTCCTTGCCTTATAAAGAGCACGTCTAGAACTGTAAGTTGCAAACTTGACAATGATGGCTCTGGGTTTCTTGTTCAAGGACGAAGGTCGACCAACGCAATGTGAACGGCCAATATCTGTACGACCCACGTCCAAATTCAACACCTTGCAGATGTCAACCACGTACGTGTCAGTGTCCTCAGATGCTGACTCAGGGATGCCAGAGATTCTAATGCAGTTCCGTCTGCTATACTGCTCCGCAGCATCAGTCTGCCTTTCTAGTGTGATGACGCGTTCCTTTAAGTATTTGTTTAATAGTTGAAACTAAACACATACTCCATATGTATTTTACAAGAGCTACACTGTGGAGAAATATCATAAAACAAATGGAAAAAAGAGTGGGGCGATGAAATATTTTAAGTGGAAACAATAGGAATAGTACAGGTGTGGGCATCCTTGTCAACTCCAATTTTACATATATTATTAAAGAATATAATGGTATTATAGACGGTAAAATGCAATCGCTAAAAATTAATATAAATGAAAGAGATTATTTATTTTTAAATGTTTATACACCTAATAATGCAACAGAACAAATTAACTTTCTTACAAAATGGAAGATAATATTATTTTAAACGATAATGATACTTTACTTATTAGAAGGGACTTTAATACTATTATTGATATTATTAAGGGTAAAGAGAATGGAAATAAAAACAATTGTAAGAAAAATAGGAATAAAATAAATTATATTATACAAAATAACGATATAAATGATATATGGAGAATTTTGAATTCAAATACAAGACAGCATACGTGGCATTTCAACCACAAACCACCAATAGTTTGACCTTTTCCTCGTCTCAAACAAAATCGTTAAAGCAATTAAGAATGTAAAATAACAATGGGTTTTCGTTCAGATCATTCGTTAAAATATTTCAATATAAATGTTGATAATCAAATTCGTGGACCAGGATTTTTTAAACTTAATAAGAGCGTTATTTAAGAAAAAATATACCAAGATAGAATAAAACTTTCAATACAAGAAATAGCAGATATCAATAAAGAACTCCAATACGTAATGGGAAATTATTAAGGGTACAATAAGAAACAAAACATAAAATATACATCTGAGAAAAAAAATAGAAAATAGAACTGACTCTTAAAAATGATATTGACATATTAGAAAACGAACTATCAAAAATCCAAAACAATGAAACAATTATAAATAACTTAAAAGTTAAATACTGAATATTAATTGAAAAAAAAACGACAAAAACTATAGCCAATAGAATAAAAAAGTATTTAATAATCTTATCAATAATAGTCAAACAGGCTTTTTAAAATGAAGATATATAGGCGAAAACATTCGAACTATTTTTGAAATATAGACATTTTGAATGTTGAAAATAAATCAGGGCTTATATTTTTTTGCCGATTCCGAAAAGGCATTCGATAGTTTAGATCATGATTTTATTTTAAAAGCTCCAACTTATTTTGATTTTGGGAACTCTTTTATAAGTTGAATAAAATTATGTTACAAGGATGCTAAAAGTTATGTAGTAAATAAAGGACACATGTCCGAGTTCTTCAACATGAAAACGACAAGGAGTACGACAAGGATGTCCACTGTCGCCATATATACATATATATTTATATTAATTATAGAAATGTATTATAGAAAGTCAGTGAAAACAAATAACGATATAAAAGGCATAACTGTACATAATAGAGAAATGAAAAATATAGCATTTGCAGATGATGAGACTTTTATGATAGATGGGTCATTTAAAACCTTTACAGCCGAAATGATTTTAGTAAAACGACTGGTTTAGAATTAAACAATAAATAATCTATTTTCATCTACATTTGAAATTTATCTTTTTTAAATGACAGAAACAAATATCACGAACTAAATGCAATACTAAAAATAGAGGAATTTTCAGACTGTTTAAAAATGTGGAAGAGGCACAAATTATCAATAACTGGCAAAATTACTGTTATCAACACATTTGCATTACCGAAACGTACAGTTTTAAAAGATACAAAGTCAGAATTAATTAATATAATCAACAAATGTATATACGATTTTTTGTGGGACAAAAACCTGATAAGATTAGCAGAACAAAACAATAATACAGGATTACGAGAATGAGGGTCTTAAAATGGTCAATTTAAAAATGTTTATAAAAAGCAATAAAAGCTGGATGGGTAAAAAGAATATTACATGATGAAAATGATGGGGATTAACACATTAGATAAAGTAAGGGGAGAATAAATATTTGAATGTTATTCAAATGAAAATGATTACATTAATACGCAAACAAATTCATTTCCAAAGTTTTTATTAGAAATATTGCAATCATGGTCAAGTATAAACTTTAAAGACAATCCAGAAGTATTACATAACCAGATATTATTGAACAATTCGAAAATTAAAAACAATAACCAAACCTTATTTTATGAAGAATGGTATGCAAAAGGTGTCAAATACATTAATCAACTACTAGATAAAAGGCAAAAGACGTTCTATATTTTTCAGTTTATAAAAGCTAGGTACTTACTCAATAATTCAGATTGTTTGAAATATTATACTTCAATTAAAAGCATACCAAACGGATGGAAACAGAAATTAAACGCGGGCAACATAGCTGATAATAATACAAAAATAAATTTACTGCAACAAATGCGTAAGCTCAAGAGTCCAAGTAAATTTTTATACATTAAAAAATTAAAAAATACTTAAAATAACTCTGTAATAAAACCACATACTAAATGAAAATTAGAAATAACGAACATTAATTGGAAAATTGTACACTGCGTACCTTTTATATCTTTAATAGATACAAAGATACACGCCTTTCAATACAAATATATAATGTGAATTATACCTAATAACGAATTCCTGTATAAATGCAACATATATTATGTAATACAAGTTTATGTGATTTCTGTGTCAATAATGTAGAAACTAATAGACATCTATTTTTGGAATGTCAATATTGTAGAGCCTTTTGGACAAATATTGAAGTATATCTCAATACCAAACAATTAACAATAAAGTTAAATTACATGATTATATCTTTTGGATATACTGAATCTAGTAGTTTTTTCCAATTTGATAAACACTATGTTGACCGATGCTAAATATTTCATTTACAAAAACAAGTACGCAAAATCTACTCCAATGTTTATAAATTTCATAAAATATTTAAAACATATTAAAAAGAAAGAAAGAACCATGATAGCAATCGCAATAGATAAAACTGGACAACATAAGGGCACATGGGACAAATTACAACTGATTTAAGGACAGCATCATGCTGATTGTAGATTTGGAGTGTCAAGTACGTTTCATCTTTAACACTTAAACTTTCTTCATACTCTATCCCTTCTTTACTCTTTACATCAACAAACTTATTTCTTATGTTATACATACAGACATTAATATTACACATTGTGACAACATTTAGTTAAACTTAAGTGAACTGATAAGTTGTATATGTAACAATCAAATAGTGTGTTTATTTTCATATTCTATATTATTTAAAATGTCGTATGTCATTATTGTGGAAGGCTTTAATACATCATTTTAGAATATATAAACATAGTACGAAGGCATTTGTTAATATAAAAATGAACATCTTAACATGCCACTGATCCTTATCATTGTGTTATGTGTTGCTATTAACATATATGTATAATGAGAAATAAAAAAATAAAAACAAAATTATACATGTGATTCAATTATTTTCGTCAAAATTCTATTTTTAAAAGAGAATGGAAATTTAAATACTGGAGCACGTTTCACTAACTTTCTCAAGTCTTAAGAATTTCGTACGAACAAATTGTGACATCTAGAACGTTCCATTTGCGCAGTAATTTTGCAAATTTAAGAAAGAATACTTTTGATAAGGCTAACGCACAAGACTTAAGACGGACTTAATGAATTTCCCGACATTTTTCATAATTCCAAATTTTACACTAAGAAGTTCGTAAACTTACGAACGTTAATGAAATAGGCCCCTGTTTCCTTAGTCTCAAGGAAATTTGAAAACACTTATCTTGCGTCTACATATTTATTACGACAGACAATATGTCCATTAGGTTTTTATTATAGATGTCAGTCCGTTCCCGTCTAAATGACATGAGACATTTTAAACAAGATTGTTAAAATTAAACGAGTGTATATATACGACTCCGATTCCCAATTGTTTCCCAATGGGTCTGACAATATCCTTTATCAATTGTCCATTATACATACAATCCTAGCAGCTTGTCTTGATTTTATCTCAAACAGAGGCCAAATGAAAGACATATCAATGAAGTAAAGAGACACAGTATGGAGGTAATTTAGTATTTATTCTATTTTGTAATAAATAATTTCACGTTGTAAATTATTTTTAAACGTTTATATTTGTATGATAGTATAATTTAATGGATAGATTAAGATCAAGATGTCTGTAGTTTTCTACTATCATTGTGATTATTCGTGCACTTGTGGGTGATGACTGAAGTTCATTTTGCACGAAACGAGTTTATTAATATTTTATTTTAAGTATTATATATAAAAACATGAATTAAAACAATACAATTATATTGATATATAGTGCAAATAGGTCGGACTACAATTCATACCAACATTAGCAACAGCCCTCCCTGAAGAGAAAATCACATTTAAATGTACACGTTTTCCGATATGATACATGTAATTTCATAAGTTCTTTAAATCGAAAAATCAAAAAAAAAAAAAAAAATATATAATAAAAAAATACTCAAAAAAATGTAGTATTTGTTAATGGAAATCATGATTTCAAATGAAAAAATACTCAAAAATGGTAATCTTAACCGGGAAGATAAACATCTCCTAAACTGCCAAACCCAGGATACATATCGCATTAAGTTAAACACCATAACATTGACAGCTATTACTGAGAGTAAATAAATGAACGTTCGATGCCTATAATAACACATTCCATTTGTCTTGTTATTGAAATTACTGTACTGCGTAAAACTACAAGTGAATCTGTATTCAAAGGGTTAAATTTAACAAGCACCAGTCGGCCCACTTTGACATTTAAACTAGCTCGATATTTACAGTATTGGCAGCTGGAATCTGGTTATCAACTATAATGTAACGACCCGTGTAGCAACAACAGGAGGACGCAAGTTCAGATAAAAGGACTCATACAGCAGGACAATCATTAACCTCGTTTGGTATTCACTTGTGGAATCAGCTAAGATATATTATTGTTAACGCCCCTTCCCTGTACGAATTTAAGTATGTGACTGTTAGTAGCGATGATTATAACCTGTTTAACCTATACATATCGACCCTCCCTAAGCTGTCTTGAGTTTTAAACTGCAGTGCGAGGATGCCAATCATATGGAGATTGAATTTATTTGACGAATACGGGATACTAATCTTAAGACTAATTGATAATAATAAGAAAAATGTCTGGCAAAAATGCATTTATAAAACATTTATTTAAATAAAAAACTGATATCATTATTAGGTTCATATGATTAAATCCGATTCACCAAGTGTCAATACTTTATGTTAATTGCCAACCTATAACACTTCAGAAAAATTCACTTACTATGATAGAAATTACTCGCACGTACAAAAAAATAAAGTTAACTATAGTAATATATTTGCACCACAAACAAAACAATCATAATCAATAATAATAATAATAATAATAATAATAATAATAATAATAATAATAATATTAATAATATCTTTGTTACCTCCAATAAGAAGATTACAACATGAAAGCATACAGTTTATACAAGTGTGCAAGAAAGAAATCACATATGCGCAATATTAACATATATACAAGAACATAACATGTATGCAATTGTAAGTTATTATGACCATATACACACTTGCATGCATTAACAAGCATGCATACGGAAACGTATGTTATATTAGATAACTATAAGTATGTGAGCGTTAATTATTTGATTAGCGCTAACAATGGTTTGCAGTGTATTATCTTCGCCATCACTGTATTGCATTAATACGAGTTTCTCATTATAACATGTATTATTCAAATTGCAAATTCGCTACAGATAACTCTTACCAAAACGAAACATAAGAAACAAGCAACAACAAAAAACAAAGAGCAACTATTAATGCATGACTTGGTAAACTACTACAGTAACTAATTTTTATTGAGACACATATTTTGCCCTTGCCCAGTTGGTATGGGATAATATAAGCCCAACCAATTCATTCAACACAGTTACAAGTGTTGGACTTTTAATACCCAAGACCACACTCACCACTGAATTTCTGTCTATATTGGCGATACACGTGACTGCATCGTGACCAAATGTAAGTCTCATTTTTCTCACCAACACCTGACGTGACGTATGCATTTCGACACAATCTATTAGAAAATGATTTGTCAGGCAAACATTACCAAAAAAGGTTTTGCATTTTATACACATTTCATTAATACGTGTCAAATTGGCAATGAGTTTTACAATAGTTTTACAAAATATTAAATGCTTCGGATATTTAAAGGCATACTGCCAAACATCGCCCACTTGAAATTCGCAATGTACAGATCTGAAACGGTCAAATTCTGTTAATGCTATGCGTATCTGCAATAAGCCTTGACGCATGATGTCAGTTAATTCTTTTTCATAGCAAAGTATGTTCTCTTGCTTAGCGTTGCCATTTAATGCGA
The DNA here is from genome assembly GCA_029582155.1 of Panopea generosa. Lineage (NCBI taxonomy): Eukaryota > Metazoa > Mollusca > Bivalvia > Adapedonta > Hiatellidae > Panopea > Panopea generosa. The sequence continues at coordinate 56,548,184 of CM055899.1, read as the reverse complement.
CTAAATGGAGATTTACGTTTTTCATATTGTATGATATTTAAGTTGAATGTCGCCACAATAGGGCGGTGTGAAGAAACATTAAGGCAATCGTCATCAAGTATTTTACAGCTATTAACTAGATCAATCCATTCAATAGAAAGTAATATATGGTCTATTAGAGACTGGTATTTTCCATCATATGACACGTATGTTGATTTAGCCCCAGTACACAGTGACAATGTGTCAATAGCCGTTAGGTGATTATCCTGAATAAACCTACTCAGTTGTTTACCTCTGCTATCATTGGGTTTAAAAAATTCCATGCCCTGTAAATACGAATTGAAGTCCCCCATTACGACCACCCCCTCCCCTCCCCCGCCCCTTGTCTAAGTACAGGCTGACGATGTCCTGAATTTGACAGATGTGTTCCCTATATACATCTTTAGAGTGGTTTGCACAAGGAGTGTATACTTGTATGACATACAAAAAATTGTCGTCGGAAATCTTAAATTGTATGCCAATTATGCTATTGTTTTCTATATCTAAAGGTGTGATTTTTTTCATTTATTTTTTGTGCCACAGCGATGCTACCCCGCCTCGATTCGTGCTCTTATGGCGATAGATAGACGTGACGTCACCCGATTGATCAAAACCGTTATACATAGAGTGGATACTGTCTAAAAAGTGTAAATCTTTTGCCTGTAGCCAATGCTCAGAGATACCACATTTATCATTTTTTTCTGTGACAACTAACCTGCTTAGATAATAAGAGCTCGACATCAAGACCGTTGCATTCCATGTACATATATTGAAAATTGCCATCATAATTATTGGAAATGTTTGTAACAGGTATAATATAGGAGTGAGTTCATCAACATTCTAATAAACAGTATGACTGTATAAATTACCACAATAATGCAGGTTACTAACTTTGACTCCTATTGTCAATATATTGAGTACCGTTACTCTCGTTGTTATAGCCTACATATCTATTGGTATTTGCTCCGTGTGAGCAATTGCCACTGAACTTGCGGTAAGATTTTACTACCCGTGGTTTACATGTTATGTCACGTGGCCAGAATCCCAGCTCAGTAATATAATCTGAATTCTCCGGTTCAGCGTTAATCCTTATAATTGCGTTATCACTTCGCTTCGGTCTAAAAAAGTTATTGAGTACCGTTACTCTCGTTGTTATAGCCTATATGTCTATTGGTATTTGCTCCATGTGAGCGATTGCCTCTGAACTTGCGGTAAAATTTTACTACCCATGGTTTACATGTTATGTCACGTGGCCAGATTCCCAGCTCAGTCATATAATCTGAATTCTCCGGTTCAGCGTTAATCCTTATAATTGCGTTATCACTTCGCTTCGGTCTAAAAATAGTTATTTGGGTGACTTTTATTCCACGCTTCGTCACATATGATGCGATCACATTCTCATTAATAGTATTGAGAAAACCTCCAATAAAATATCGTTTAGTTTTTTGCAAATAAATTGCGTGAAGTCATCCTCGGTTACATCATCATTGCAATCGGCAACAGTTGATTTAACAAATTTGTTAATAGCCGACTCACAATTTGAATATTCTGTTCGTTGTTCCCCAGTTTTACCTCGAACGATAACTGGAATATGATTAGATGCGACTGCTTCCGTCACAGCACGTGGTTTATCAGGCGATGATAACGGTGTATTCTTCGAAGTTTCTTGCACCACTGCGCTTTACGTTTGATCATCCGGTGGAATACACGACCGCACAAATTTAACAGGTTCACCATAATTGTTATGCGATATAAGTCCCCTAGGGGTGGGTTATCACTACTCTTGGGATCACTCTGTCTTCCTTCGTTATTGCGGTTATCCCCAACTACACTCCCCTCACTCTTGTTAATCGTAACTTTTACAGCCTGCTGTTCGTGTTTGCTGTTATTAACAATTTTAGTACCTGTTTTGACATATTGCAGGCCGGTATGGTCATTCACGGGTTTCACATTATTTTCAATCTTTGACAATCTTTTTTCGAGCTGTTTTACTTCTTTATATATCTTGTTATTCAATCCCAACAGCTCATAGTCGGCTTGATTTTTATTTTCTGTAACTTCCGCTCGCAGCTGTTTAAAATCGCTGCGAATACTCGTAACGCCTGTACAGCGGTCATCATTTCTTAAAACATTAATAAATCTGCTTGCATTTGAGACACTACATTTTTCAATATAACCAGTTCAGACTGTTGAGTTTGAGTATCCTGAAGTGTGGCATTAAACTCACATTTCACAGCCAATTTGGGTGAGCTTAAGAGCTCCTTTAATTCCTCGAAAGGAGCACCATCTAATACGGATATCATATTAAAGATATCTTGAGCGAGTTAATAAGCCACACTATCTCCCTTTCTTGTGAATTTCCTCTTTTTCAAATCACACACTTGAGCATATGGATACTCCTCACACTCTTTCAATATGTTAAACAGGACACATCGAATATTTTCGAGTTTTATATCGCTCGAATCCTCTTCCGCTAGCATTGAGCAATAAACTGAGTCTTAGGAAGTTGGTGGTACAGTTCTTGTAGATTTTGTATTGTACATGTACTATCTTGATTGATTTCAGTATCAAAAATCTCGCTCACATCATCATTCTCGACGTCTACTCGTGTGCAGTCGAAAAACCTGCACCTGTTTGACAAATGTTTTTCTGTGACATGATAACAATTATCGACCGCTAATAATGTCTACATGGTATACACTGTGGTATAGTGCTGTGAAACTTTGTCTATTGCGATGCAGGTCAAAGGTCAAAGTTATCATTGGACATACGGTTAGAACAACTCACTCTGCAATTATGATGGATAGATCCATAAGTCTCACAAATAAAGTGTTCAATGACCACAAACTGAACTAACCTGTTAAACCCTAGTCTTAATTAATCCTTTATAAATTCAACAAAAGTCCAGATATGAAGCTGTATGATCACTAAATAAACTTGTAAAATGCGGTAATTCAAGTTAAACAAAACACCGTCATTTCCCCTCTTTAAACTGTATCTATAATTGTTACACATGAAGTACCGATAAAAACCTATGTCCACAACATTCCATGGAAAGTATATTACCGATCACTCACTCATTTACTTTATTCATCACAAAGTATTTAACAAGAGCGCCAAACGTATCCGCCATTTCTCCCTTTGGAGACAATGGAATTTTAGAAAAAATCCGATTTCTCTGAAGCAACATAGTATTTTATATTTGTTTGTTCACGTAAATATTCAAGTGCACTTAACTCGTTGTCACTTACAAAACTGTAATTTTCAATAATCATATTTTGCATTATTTGGAGAGCATGTAAAAGAGCATGTATTATGGTGAATTTAGCATTTTCTTTCCTTGTACGTATTAAATTAAAAGAAATGAAGTTTGAATGTAATATAACTGTTATACAAAGAATAAATATATCGTTCTACACATATATGCCAATAATACACTATAAAATAATTTCACACATAGTCTGTTTATGGGATATTGTGTGAATTTTATATATTGCTGGCTATATACAAACTGCTAAAATACATTCTGTTTTAAAAAAAAGGTGTATTAAGGTGCTGTACTACTTTGTTTAATAAAAGTTTGTTTTTTTCATTATCACCAAGTATATATATTGCTTAATGAAGATATTAACATTTTAAATAAAATGAAAAAGTAAAAACAGGTAACACTCACCATCAGAAAGTACAGCTTTAATAATTACGTTTAGCTGCCGTTTACCAGTAAAATGAGATTTCAGACTAGTTCTGCATTTAGGATTAAATACACAGCTACTTACACAAACGTAACTCAGTCTGTGACATCAATTTCATTATCGTTTTAAAAAGTACCATGTGATGGTAAATAGTAAACTTATTTATCAATACGTATATGAAAATAAATTAATAATATAGAACAAACAATATTAACAATTTTTAAATTGTCTGTAAATCTGCGGATGAAAAAATAGTTTTCTTTATAAAACTTTGTAGCTGCGTTGAGAATTCAATTGTTCTAATCAATGTGAAATTGATGTTCTCAGTAGCTTATGGAATTTAAGATTCTGTTTTCTTCGAGAGACGGAAAGTTGATAACTCTTGCCCATTAAGTTTTCTAAAGTTCTACAGGAGTAGAGAGTCGATTCAAATATTGATTAATTTTTTTTTGCATGAATTACAAGTGGCACAGAGTCTCGTATGCGAGACATGTATGTTCATTTCCAAATAATATAAACAACACTTTTGATGTCTTCCGTCTGTTTTATTTCATCATTCCCGTATAAATGGTATATATAATATGTTAATATAATTGAAAAATAATGGCTTTGAAATAATTTCGTTCTCTTCGTTGCAATTTCAATACTTTGCAGATTAGAAAACCAGTGAAATATATTCGCCTGCGGTTTACTTAATCAAAATTGCTATTGTATTAAAAATGTGTAAATATATACATTTCTTTAATCCAAGATAAACGTATATGAACTTGAATAATTGTTAAAGCACGTGGAAAAATAAAACCGTGTCTAACAATTATATTCACGCAACACAATTGCTAACACAGGAAAAAACTTATCCTGAACTTTGCTCAATCATCAAAACTCAAATTTAACTGATAAGTTGCTATTATCAAATTTAATGTATTGTCGTTTATTCCTGAACCGCCATGACATGGTGTCTATACATTTCAATATTCATGAGTAACACATGATGGAAGCAAGATGGGAAGCATGTTTACTAAACCAATCTCAATATTTCATGATACAATTTCAGTTCAACGTAACATCCCCAATTTCGAGCTCAATTCATTACGTGATGTTCATTAAAATACAAAAGAAGCCTTACCCTCCCGATGTTTCCTGATGGCTTCTGCAAAATTAATAAATCCAATCGTAAAACATTACCGCGTCAAATAAACATATTTCATCAAACAATTTCATTATAAAATACATTTTTTTTGGCGAAATACATATGCAATATATTTCTTTTGGGAGTTGTGTGAGCTTTAACTTTAAGCTACAGACAATGATCTTGTGCATAGAATGTTGTTATTTTGTGGTAATAAACTGCATGGTTATATTGAAATTGCAATATGCAATTGCTGTTAAAGACAGGACACAGTCATAGGAAAGTACGGATTAACTTACACATGGCAATGCGATTTTCCAACCACCATACAATAGACCAGTGTGAAGAACATAGCACATTGGTTCACTGATTTTAGCAGTGCGAAGTATTTTTCCGGAGTTAGAACTAAGTAAAAAAATATTTGTATTTATCTTGATGGTTTGAATGACGACATTTATAAACCTGGAAATATACTTCTAATTATTCCAATATTGATATATTTTTCACTGTGTTTGTTACTAGCCCAGATACGTACTGCTAACATTTAACGAAAAGCTCGACATTACTTCATATATTCACAATACAGGACGTTATTATTAAAATTGTAATATCATGATTTTTCGTTATATAGAATTATCAAACCGATGAATGCTATATTGATGAAGGGAGCATACTTTCCGTATAAACAATCAAATTAAATGCACAATTTTCTGTTATATAAAACATGAATTTAAGTACACTAAGAACGTTTAGATATATTTTCCTCATGATTTTTAACGACAATATTAATGGACCTGGTCATAAATCTATACAGTGAGGATCCCAATATTTATAGATTTTGCAGTCCTTCTTACAAGCTTAGATTTTTTGTTTAATTTCGGTATCCCGTTTATTTACATTTTCGCTTGCAGCATATACACACATTTTTAATAAAACATAATCAAATTTATTTGTCCCAGCCAGCCAGCCAGCCAGCCAGACAGACAGACAGACAGACAGACAGACAGACAGACCAGCCATGAATGTAAAGAAGTTTAATGCAATGCAATATGATATAATTTTTTTTGCATCATCCCATAAACAACATAAATGTATCAAAATGACCTTAACTAAAACAGTAATCGATAAGATATCTCCATTCATTTTTCAATTATGTAAATGCATTTTTTATTAATTTCAATACATTGAAATCAGTAAACCTTGTATCCAATGGCATTAGGAATGTTTTTTTCTACATTTGTTTAATTAAATATAATACTTTGCTGATATCATTATACAAATCATCACAGCTGTATTTGTATAATTAGCTGAGTATCCTAAAGTTACATGTATTTTAACTAAATTCAATGACAAATATACTCAAAAGTATTTGTCAACTTGGCCAGAATGTTTGCAAATGAAACATTTCCAAAATAAATGGTTCACGGTTTCTGTATCCATAACACATAAATCACATTTCTGGTAACGATTCTCACTATATATTTATATTGAAAATTGCACTGTTTAGTGGAAATTATACATTTTAATGCTATACTATATAATTATATTTCAAGTCAATAATTACATCTTGAAATTCTTTTTCCCATTTGTGTTGTTGTTTGTTTATGTAGATAGGTTACTTATGAAGTTGGTAATTGTATAGTTTAGATTTAAAGTGTTTTGCAATACACGATATAAGTGATAAATACTTTAGATAATCTGTTCTTTTTATATCGTATAAGTATAAAAAGTAGTCAAAAGTGCAAAACGTTTTCAATCTATAATCATATATATGTTCAAAACAGTTTACGCCTTTGTCAAAACCATCCTTTATCAAACCTATGTTATTGTTTATTGTTCCAAATAACACATTTAGATATATTTCTTTCCATAAACATGTTCTATTGTTCATTATTCGCTTGATCAAGCTTGCTTTAAGTCCAGCATTCTAAGTCCCCCTTCTTCAAATAGTTATATCTGTGTAGATCGTTTCTTATAAGCTCAGATACGTACTTGTAACATTAAATGAAAATCACGACTCTATTACTCTATGGCAGATGTGTACAATACAGAGATATGATTGTGCTATATTATCTCGTTTGATTTCATTCCAACTCCCTTCATTGAAGATTGACGCCGGGGCTGACAGACATACGAACATATTATCAACAATTCTTCAGCCCAAATTGTTGCTAGACCTGACCACAAAAGGCTTTTTTATAAAAAAATATTTATTTTCAATACAGCCAACAGTTACAATGTCATTGTTTTTGAGCTCACAAGCAATCCCAAGCTTCATTTTCACACAAAGAACATGTCAGCATTTTCAAGTGAGAAAAACAAGTATTTTTATAAAAAAGCCTTTTATGATCAGATTCAGCACCAACCTGGGGTTCAAGAATTGTCGATAATATATTCGTATGTTTGTCAGCTTCATCGTCAATCAGAGAGCAAGAATGAAATCAAACGGGAAAATATAGTACAATCATATTCCTGTATTGTGTACATCTGTAATAGAGTAATAGAGTCGTGGTTTTCGTTTAATGTTACCAGTACGTATCTGAGCTTGTAAGAAACGATCTACTCTCATATAACAATTTGAGGAAGGGGGACTAAAAATGCTGGACTTGAAAAAAATCATATTTTCTCTTGAAGCAAGTTTGATCAAGTGAATAATGAACAATAGCACAGGTGTGTGGAAAGAAATATACCTAAATCAATTAAAACATTATGACGGTAGCCTTATTTTCGAATGTGATATAAATTGTACTGATATAAATAACTTATTTCCAAAAAATGCTCTTTTCCAAAATATTTTTACTGCATGGAGGACAATATGCAAAGATGATGGAAACTGTATGTGGTATCAATGGTTTTCTGACATCGAGGGGCGATCCTGATGACAGTGCACTTAGTAGGGTTGAAGCTCATCTGCTATGTCACTTCCTATTTTTCTAGTGCCGTAAAGTATTCCTGTAGGAGCTGTCTGTCATGGTTGTTCTCGATCTCCTGGAATACTGGGAGAAACACATAGACAACATTACGAGCAAGGCCATTTGGACTCGGCTGTTCATTTGCAGAAACTTAAGGAATACACGCCACCTCAACACCTCAAGGAAGCTTCCTATAAGGCGATGGTCCGCCCCCAACTCGAGAATGCCGCCACCGTCTGGTACCCATACCAGCTAAACCACGACACGCTATTGGACAGGTTCAGTGTCGAGTGGCCCGCCCGCTTTGTTTTCAACGACTAGGGTGTATATCCAATATGTTTAAATAACTCAACATGGAGCCCCTTGAACAGCGTCGAAAACACAACCGGCTCTCCATGATGTACACGATCTGCAACATTCTTGTAGACATCAACGGAGACAAGTTCCTCCAAAGCGGCGACGCGCGTACCAGAGGACAACATCGTCCTGCATTGTGACATTGTCATTGTTATTGATCTCACAAGCAATCCCAAGCTTCAATGTCACATAAAGTACATGTCAACATGTTCAAGTGAGAAAAACAAGTTTTTAGAAATTGTACAGACAGTTTAATTATCATTGATCATCTCAGTGATTTAATTATCAAACACAGACAAATACACAGTACTGTTGAGAATATTTATAAGGATGACGACTTCGTTACAAGTAAACCAAACATGGATACCATTACATGTATAAGAATCATACTCATGTCTTCTGATATACAAATTATTTTATTATTCAAAATGTATGTATATGCTGTATGTCAAAATGAAAATAATCGGATAACCATGATTATGGTTACTCAAAATAAAAAAAATAACATCTGAACTTGTAAGAAGGACTGTGCAAAATCTATAAATATTGGGATCCTTACTGTATACATGTCCAGGTTCATTAATATTGTCGTTAAAGATCATGCAGAAAATATATCTGAAAGTTTTAAGTGCATTAAAATTCATGTTATATACAACAGAAATATTTTGTCCAATAAACTGTTTAAATTCGCTTTCATAATCGAACAATATTGACCAAATGTACGGTTTTAACCTCAATGTGAAAAATATACATTGCTCATAAACAAGTAAATTGTGGATGATTTCTTTTCTAATAAAACTTATATTGGTAACTTTGACAATATGACCGATTGAAAATGTATTATATCAAATGAGTTTTGTCAGGTTTTCTTTTTTTTTCTCAAGTCTCTTTTGAGAATTAAGGTTTCAAAAAAGAACACATTGCGGATAAAACCATACATTTTGTCAATATTGTTCGATTTTGAATGCAAATTTAAACATTTTATTGAACGAAATATTTCTTCTTACCATTATCAATTCGAAGTTAAGTTATAACGAAACAAATCGCATTATCATTGACCATCTCAGTGATAAATTATCAAGCACAGAAGAATACACAGTACTGTTGAGAATAATTATAAGGATTGATTTGAAAACTTTGTTACAAGTTTGAGCCGGGCCCGATTAGCTCAGTCGGTTTCGCATCTGACTATCAATCCAGGGGTCGGGAGTTCGAATCCCCCGCTCGGTAACAGTCTCCGTGATGATTGATATACGACATTGTGTCTCATTATCATTCGTCTCTCACCACTGATTCAAGTGGGAAAGTTATCAGTTACTTGCGGAGATGGGGTGTGCTCGAGTACTGGTTAATCCCAGGAAACAGTGGATAGGTTAACCGATCGTCTGTTAGCCCTCGATGGCATAAAAATGACGCTAAAAATGCAATCAATCAATCATCGTTACAATTAAACCAAACATGAATACCATTATAAGGGTCATACAAATGACTCTGGTATACAAATTATTAATACATGTACTTCATCACTCAAAAAATATTGATTAACATGAACTTACGTTTTTCGTTGTCATTTTGTGATGAACCTGAAACAAATTTAAAATCAATACTGGTGAAACGTTCACAATTGCAATTAGATATTTATAGTCATTTGAACATATTTGCATATTCTTGACGTGTTAGTTCTACTGTTAGAAATAAAAGCTTGACTTTCTTCATATAATCATATTAAAAACATTAACGATATATTCTGGCATTATTTCAACACAAATAAAGAAAAAATATACCACATGAACATGTTATTTTAGATAAAATATGTGAATTTGTATTCATCTTAATGCATCGGGACTGCAAGAGAAAACAAATTTATTTTAAGAAATTAAGACATTTCAAATCACAGTTTAAATAAATGTTTAAAATAAATGTTACTTTTATATGTATGCAAGTGTTTATTTTACAAATATATCAAAGTAATCTTTTTTAAAATGTATAAGTGAACAGATTGCAATTGTCATCAAAACTACCTTTATCGAAGTTCAGACCTCTGTCTTTGTACATGTGAAAATCCTACGAATATCCTTAGATTTTCAACGGGGCTGTACTGTAGCGGATGGTCGGGAAGATAGTGTAGTATATATAGTGTTGACCACCCATGCCGTATGCTGCAGGTTCGATTTCCAGCTTGATTCGATACATATTAAAGCAACACTTAGTACTGGTTCTATCCAAGAACAGACTATAAAGCGGTTCATATAAATTCTGAGCTTTCTTCGCATTTGAGTTTTTTATTGTATAGCAGACATTCATTCCACAAAAAAAATCAATTTACAAAACATCCATATTGGTACAGTATAATACCAACTGTTGGTAATGGAAAACGAATAAAACATGTATAACCCCGGGAATAAATGCAAGGCGGTGAACGATGTTTGTTTATATGAGGTAATACTAACTATAATTGATGTATTTATATATATTACAATACCGACTCTAACATGAGGTGCGTACAATTTTATCGTAATATATCAATATATACTAATCGTAACGGTTTTGCATATAAATGTGTCCAAATATTGATAGTTGGTAGTTACCACGTTTTCTTGTTGGATTGGTCTCTCGGTTTCCATCTTTTAACGGTGTACCTGCGGATAGACACGACATACAATGAACACCTATTTTAATTTCTTTCCACACTTTGTATTATAACGTGTACGGACATATATTAAAACAAACTCAAACAAAGAAATACATAATACAGAAAATGAATTTTACTCTTTCTAAACCAATTCACAATATAATAATCTTAAGAGCCAAAGAGTATGTATTCATAACAGTTTTACCACAGCCATTTTTATTAACAGTACATTTATACTGCTAGTGACAGTCTACCGATAATCGGTTGATCGGCAAATTTTAATTTTAAAACGCAAAAAGCCGGATATAAACTAATCTAAACAATGTAAATTAGTACTTTACAACAATTTATGTTAATCCGAGTATGTTGCATGTTCGTAGCAACAGTGCCGGCCATTTACAGTTGATCATTTAATCTGAGCTTATTTAGACTATAAATAAATGTGTCCATTTAATATATGTTATTGAACCATTAATTTATACAATATATTCTGTTTGCAGCAAAACATTCTTAAAAAAAGTACTACGTTTGACCAAATATACTTAAATTTAAAAGCGTATGAACATATCAGATAAAGTTCAGTATAAAACAAAATGTGAATTTATCAAACTGATAATCAGTAATAACTATTTTCTCAAAATATGTATATTTGTGTGTGTACATGTATATGCGTATGTCTAGTATGTGTACATATATGTGTACTTATATGAACAGGATAATAATACCTCGGATGTTTACATTTTATGGAACTCTCCCACTAAATTTTGGAAAAGTATAAACAAATATTAATATGCATAGCTTATCAAAAATTTACAGTTACTAACCACCTTATTATATATGAGCATTAACATATTTGTAATGATGCATCACCTCATGGTGTCATGTTTTATGGTCTGTGTGAATAAACATATTGTTATTGTTGTTGTTATTGTAAATGAACTCTTTTGTTTATCATTTTTATACACTTTATTGTACAACTTGAATGGACTACTGTAAGGAATAGACTGTCGTACAAGGGATACTTTTGGAGATTTGTTATCTATCTTCGGCGAGATGTATCAACCAATCAATTCGAGGGAACTTAGTGATGTCCCCAGGATAGTAATATTTAAGTGATTTAACACAAACGGTCATTTTTCAAGCGACTGCCGAAGTGCACCTCTACACAAGTCTTTAGAAGTGAATCACTGTCGCCTCTGATACACGTGGTAAAGGCGATAAAACAGGTATAGCCCTCTACAACACGTCGATTACCACGATTATCAATGTTGGATGAGACGTTCTTAATCTAAATAAGTTCATAACGTGGCCCTAGGCAGAATTTTTTTTTTATGTCAACCAACGTATCACAAACCAGCGGTTACCAATACGGCATTTTGGCCATACTCACCTTCGGAGTTTAGCGGTGATTGGAAACTTCATTAATCACCATACATTAAGAATCAACGACTTAAATAATCATCGACTACAAAAATCGCCGATTTAAATAATCATATAATCATCGACTACAAAAATCAACAACTTAAATAACCATCGATTACAAAATTCGACGACTTAAATAATCATCGACTACACGCATCAATGATTTAAAAAAATCATCGACTAAAAGAATCAACGACTTAAATAATCATTGACTCCAAAAATCGACGACTTAAATAATCATCGACTACAAATATCGACGACTTAAATAATCATTAACTACACGAATCAGTTACTTAAATAATCATCGACTACAAGAATCAACGACTTAAATAATCATCGACTACAAATATCGACGACTTAAATAATCATTAACTTCACGAATCAGTTACTTAAAAAGTCATCGACTACAAGAATCAACGACTTAAATTATCATTGACTACACAAATCGACGACTTAAATAATCATCGATTACAAATATCGACAACTTAAATAATCATCGACTGCACGAATCAGTTACTTAAATAACCACTGACTACAATAATCAACGACTTAAATAATCATTCACTACAAAAATCGACGACTTAAATAATCATCGACTACAAATATCGTCGACTTAAATAATCATCATCTACACGAATCAGTTACTTAAATAATCATCGACTACAAGAATCAACGACTTAAATAATCATCGACTACAAATATCGACGACTTAAATAATCATCAACTACACGAATCTGTTACTTAAAAAATCGTCTACTACAAGAATCAACGACTTAAATTATCATTGACTACACAAATCGACGACTTAAATAATCATCGACTACAAATATCGACAACATTAATAATCATCGACTGCACGAATCAGTTACTTAAATAATCATTGACTACAATAATCAACGACTTAAATAATCATTGACTACAAAAATCGACGACTTAAATAATCATTGACTACAAATATCGACGACTTAAATAATCATCAACTACACGAATCAGTTACTTAAATAATCATCGACTACAAGAATCAACGACTTAAAAAATCATCGACTACAACATCGACGACTGAAATATTCATCGACTACACAAATCAATGACTTAAATAATCATCGACTTCACGAATCAACGACTTAAATAATCATCGGCTACAACATTGACGACTTAAATAAATCATCGACTACACGAATCAATGACTTAAATCTTCATCGACTACAAGAATAAACGACTATAACAATAAAGAATAACTTGAATAACCATCGAATTCAAGAATAAGCGAATTTAATAATTAGCGACTACAAGAAATCTACAATATTTTAAATCCACAACTACCATATACGACGAATTAATCTAGTCGACGAATCTACGTAAGACCCTATTCCAAATATTGGTGCTGTATCAGGAGAGCGACTCTGCCGATGCTGCCTGGTTGATAACTAATTATATTGTGTTGCTTTAAATGCCTAGTGCAAAGTTGAAGGGTAAACAAAAACTTTAAACAAAATAACAACCAATAATCAGCTTCAAATACTGGGGAAAATGTAAAAGTTGGAACGTTATGCTAATTATGTGTTTGAGGAAGTAAATTTTAATTACATTGTATCACTTACGTTATTGTGGACTTATTAAAAAGAGTTAATCAGTATTTTTAGATCTGAACAATCAAAAATGACTAATAACATTAGAAGAGAAAATGCACGTGAAGGCAGCGGTAGGTAGAAACTAAGGTTACTATATTAAACTAAATATAAAGTTGAAGATTTTTGTTAAATGTGCAATGCTTTGATCTCTTCGTAGATCTTATTTAAAACTTCGATATGGAGTAGCTCCAATTCGTATAGAAAATGGACGTTATGAACGATTACCCACTGAAGAGAGAAAATGTAAATACTATTGCAAATGTAGAACATTTATTACTATGTTGTCTAATATATGATGATATAAGCCAACAATGATTTGATAAAATAAGTAAGGAAAACACTGATATTAAAAGTTTAACGACAGTGTTACAGTTGTAATATAATTATGTTAATCTGTCAATATGAGATTAAGATCAAATGATTTGCAAAATTCTGTCTTTGAATTTAAAAACGTAGAAAATATTTATTATATAATTGATTTAAATGAATTATAAAAACTTAAACTTTTTATATATTCAGAACTGTATCTTACTTTTTTATATTCTGGTACTTAACAAATGTATTTTAATAGAAATTGGATGAATAATCCAGTTTAGTCTAATTGACTGCTGAAATTATGTTTTGATTTGAATATAATGTTGCTGACTCCAATTGCATCATTATGGAAAATAGCAATCAGTTCATCATAGCTCTGTAAAGAGCATCTCTTTTTTATTCACTATTTATGTTTGTAAATGTATTATATATTTATATGTGTAATGTGATAGAAGTAAGATTACATAATTATATGCGTTATAGTATGTTATATTATGCAACTATTGACCTCTGTACGCGACAGTCAGTGCCAGTGTCACAAAATGTAATTATAGCTGATATATGTCAATAAGAGTGTACGATGATGACAATGGTTTGGAATAAAATGTGTTAAAACTACTCAGTTATGTTTGAATGCCTCTATCTAGCTTAGGCTAATTTGCGACTACAGAAAATAAATCCAAAAACTGGCTCTACAAAATATTTAATGCGTTATTTTTCGTTCTAAAGAATTAACAAATGACCACGATATAGAATACAAAATTAGGAATACTTTGTGAGATATCAAAGCTGGGCTAAGATATGTTTTGTTATAGTTCTTGAAATGTTTCTGTCAATTTTTCTCCTGATTATTGTGCGTGACGTTTTTTCAGAAAAGCATACATTTTTTACACATATAACTGCAATGACATGGTGCCACGAGACACCTTATGAGAAACAAGCGGATATGACCACTTCATGATAACTTGCCTACACATTATTAGCTTGGTCGGGTTTTCTGTAGTGGAATAAGCATTTTTAAATATTGATAGTAGCTTCCTATCCAGGGTTAATGACCTAGGTTTATGAACCAAAAGGCCTATACAGTATCTCTAAAAAGTAAGTATAAATGTTCAGAGAAAGCTCAGACTATCTCTTAGCAAACGACTAGACAACGATACAATGTCAATTATCCATAAAGTACGATAAACACGTATACAGACATACAAGCAGTGCATACGTGTTTGGGAAGTGATATGTGCATTACATAGTGATTTTAGAAAGATGGTCGCAATGACCATAATGTAGAATAACTTATATCATACAATTTATGGTATTATGTAACTAATTATATATCTATCTTCCATTAATACCAAACCCCTATTTGGGATCTAGGTTTGCGTCGTCATACCGACAAAGACAGTCAGTACTATACTAGTCCAATTAATGGGCTCCAATGGACCATGTTACCTTTATCTAAACAAACTCAAAGTGAGTATTTATTCCAAAAACATCTTGGGCAAGTAAACGTTGGACGGGCATATTCACACAATGATAAAAAAAGCATAAAATGATTCATGATTGGGATTCTTACTGACCATCAGATTCCGCCATTTCGTCAAAAACTGTTTTTAAAGATATTGTCTCAATCAGTTTGTATGCTTCTCCTTTTTCGTAATCTTCATGATATTTGAGCTTTTAACCTGGAAGTAGAAAAAATAACTTCATGAATGATAATCTTATCCATATGAAACTTGCAGTATAGCAAAGAACGACAATTATTGTACTAATCAGTAACATCGCCTTGTAGTTTATCATACCAGTGTCCGATGTGGTTGCTTTTTTAACAAGTAGTTATATACTAAACGTAACAGCAAACCGTTCACTTCTGTTTTCCAATAATTTCGTCAAAATATGTAGAAGCGCTATTAAAAGTTATATATGCCATTAACAGACAATGTTTTTTTACATAGTCTAAACTGCTTTGGTACTTTTGAGAACATATATAAAATGGCAAGTACGTAAAATGTCAGGTGGCGAGTTAGCTGTTCGGTTCAGTACATTTGTCATGACTTTATTATTCCTGTTGTTGTATACGATCTGAGAAAGACAACCAAGTAACACAGACAAGAACCGATAGCTTTTTATATTGACACCTGTGTGACTCTTCTGAGTGATAAGTTTCAGATACATGTGCTTTATATGTAAATGTACGTTTTATAATATGAAGCAACTGATTCTGCAATCTATATGGACTATTGGCACTATTAACTCGAAATGAAAACACAAATAAACAATGAAATATAGACAGAACCGGAGCATTTTATACGAAGAAATACGGATTCTGCATAATCGCCCGACGGGTCACGTTTACTCGGTTATTTGATTTCAGGTTTAGGATCATTTACCAAAATAGTATCAATGTGATAATTAAAAGAATGTCAATGTTACATTGATATCATTTCAGTTTACTTCTGGTATCTGTTTTGATTGATATTTTCACGGGTGCGAGTAACCGCGAACCGGATCATCCCATGTGATATCTAAAGTATCACAGTAGTATGTCAACTCTTGCTTTTCGTGATGTATAATCCCTCTATATATGTTTTTATGTCATTTGTATTATCTCGTTTCTATAGATACACGATTACTCCTGTTTCGGTGAGATTTTCTGGAGTTTCCACATGGAATTGTTTATAAATACTCTTCCTTTTCCGCATCAGTTTTGTAATATATACCATATATGCTGTGAAATTCCTTCTGAACCAGCTAGGAACACGACATCATTGTCATATAGTAAAGCTGATAGTATAAAATTGTGGAATTGAAACCAAAGGTCAAAATTGTGTATATATCGATATTATCACTTCATTCATGTTTCACAATAAAACGACTTTGTTACATTGTCAGTAATCCGTACACAGGTTATTGAACTAGTAGACTAAATAAGAAGAGTAATTAATATTTAACATGTCTCTGTCTACAAAGTGAAAAGCTTTATTGAAATTGAAAAAAAAACATAACCTATTCATTATAATAAATTATACTGTGCATGTTCCCTCCCTATTCCAACCGGTAATGGCGAGGATAAAAACAACAGGCCTGGTGTTTGCCTTAACAGTCAATGACAAAAAGTCACAGCACGGCTTACTTATCTGAGTGGTTGTTTCACCCCACAATAGTTTGCTTTTTATAAACACAATTTTAGTAATTTAAACATGTAAATAAATCAGAAAAAGAGATCCATCAGTATTAGTGGTATATGTAAATAAAAACTTATCACTTACCAGTCTAGTTAAACTACTTTTACAACAATAAAATGTGCGAGCAAAGTCAAACACAGCACACATTGAGATATTGTGCAACACATTCTGATTTGCGTATACTGTAACATCAACATTTAGTGAAAAACCGAGTTTATTATAAATTGCCATATGTGGTATATCTATTAATTTACTTGATAAAGTATTTGTTCAGTGCTTTGTTGAAACCTTAGTGTGACAAAAACCTTTAGTGTAACAAAATAAATTTTGTTCATAACAGCAACCATAAGTGTAACGAAATCAATTTTGTTCATAGCCGCAACCATTAGTGAAACAAAATTAAGTATACATACTTGATTTGTCATTCACCACTCGTTATCTAGTTTTCTCAGATTTTCAACTCTTGAAAGTGACATAGCTTAATCTTGTTTTATTTTGGTTCTAAAACTATGCTTCATTTTATCAATATCGTTACAAAAGCATTGATTTAAAGTTAGGTTGACGTCGCAATTTATTATCAAATTTATTGTGTCATTATAGAACATTACTTATAACATTATAACTTAGTGCTTGATAAACAAAAAACATTATTGTAAAGTAAGTAGACATTTATCATCTCAAACTCTTCTTAAAAAACAGTAAATAAAAGCAATCTGATATAAAAATATGAATCTTATTTAAATTTAAATTTATTTTACTTCATATCTCTGACAAGGTATTTTTTTATTATATTTAGGGTTGTTTCTAACACCAACTGTTATAGTAACGAAATAAATTTGATGTGGATATAATTTTGGGCAGAAAAATAAACAATAGCAAATAAATAAAACATTAACTGAAACATCGGTAGCGGTAATATTCTTCTATTAGTAATGATGACATTGACCTTGACCTGAAAAACTTGTGATACGCAAACGCATCCGAAGTATCTCTGTTCTGAACACCTGTGAGAAGTTTTATCAACTTGAATCGGATGGAAAATGACGCTGGTAGAGTGTTGACAGCTAATTGATACGTTTAGTAACGGTGACACGGACGGACGGACAGTACGACGGTAGCACTGTATACCCCATTTAAAGGCACTTGCATCAACAACATAAAACTCTCATATAATGATAAAGTGTATAAATTGTGTTATTTGCCATCATATGTAAAGATATAATAGAG
Source organism: Panopea generosa (assembly GCA_029582155.1). Lineage (NCBI taxonomy): Eukaryota > Metazoa > Mollusca > Bivalvia > Adapedonta > Hiatellidae > Panopea > Panopea generosa. The sequence continues at coordinate 56,529,667 of CM055899.1, read as the reverse complement.
AAGTTGATTTCTGAAATGTAGTTACATATTGCAACAATATGTCATATATCACCCCTTAGTGTAACAAAACGGTTCCGATTGCAACACAGTGCTTATATCAGTTGTAATTGTGCAAATAACAATAAATATACTCTTTGCAAGGCATTACAAGGCCCATGAATTTATATATCAACGCTTGATATATCGCGCTTACCAAAAGACGAAATGACATCATATAAGCGTTCGACTATTTATTTCGCAAGTAATCCGTTAAGTTATTGTTTACAATTCTAATAATGTAATTAAAACTTAGATTTAGATTGAAACAGTTTGACTCTAGAAATAAAGTTTATTACACATTCTGATTAAAAAAACAAACAAACAAAGAAGCAGGTCGGTGTGTTTCACAGCAATCGCACCGACACGAATGAAAACGACGCATTTTTTGTTTAAACTATGAGCTAACATAAATCTTCATGTCATATTAATGGAGATGACACAAACTTTATTGCTTTAATACTATCGTGATAAAACATCTAGCATTTCATAATATAGACAGGTGACATGTACAAATCAATTAAATTAAAATGTTCGAAACAAGTTGCTTGCAGTGCTGTTTTACATTGATTATCAAAGGACTCAAACATGTTATTGTTGGTAAAATGTGTTACGAATGGGTGGATACTATTACACAGGGAGTTTTCTTTCTAAAGTTGCGACATAAACCAAGTCTACCAAAGATAAATTTATCAGTTATAATATATACTGTAACAATATAAGTACGAATGATAAGCAGCGTATTCATTAATTACTCAACTAGGATTTATAGAATATGCATTTAATTCAATGGCTAAACTCGACATTATTTCTACGACTATACCAGAATTTGAGCGAGATCTTATGATTATATATCTTTTTTGTATATTTTGGTGAATTTTTCATTGGACCTGTTCAAGAACACGTCCAAGCTATTATGGTTATACAACTTCCTTATATAGAAAAAAACATTCCGAGATACATCATACATACTGGTGACTTTATAGTGTTTTACTTGTATCCAGTCTATCGTCAATGTGTAGTATTCAATATAGTAGCATATGTATTTTTAATTGTATTTACTCAACTATAGTATTTAAAACATTTAAATAAAAAACATAACGTAAAGTTCAATCTTTGAAAAGTCGAGCTAAAATGACACGGAACTGTCACACATAAATCAATTCACAATACATGAAAACGAAAATAATGGCTATTTGACAAAACTACTTTAATTAACACATTATTAGAAATAAAATATATAATAAAACTATAGGTTAATTTAGATTAGAATAAGAAT